>VTFQ01000311.1:255000-444280 GCA_036281575.1 Ancherythroculter nigrocauda
AACCAACCAATGAAACATGACACATGGACAAAGGGAAACAAGAGGATCAGGGAAGCATGACACAAACAACATGAAATCAACTACAAAATAAAAGACATGAAACCCAAACATGAATACAAAACCAAAACACCCGTGACAGATCCCCCCCTCTAAGGGCGGCTCCCGACGCCCAACAAACAAAACCAAAACCAAAACAGAAAACTATAGTCCAGGAGGGTGGAGCAGAGGCAGTCTTGGGGGGAGGGATGGTGGGCCAGGCCCATGCAGGGGAACAGGGCATGGCAGAGGTGGGCCTGGGACATGGGGCATGGGAAGACCAGGGCCGTGGCATGACGAGACTCTGGCGTGGCATGGCGAAGCTCTGGCGTGGCATGGCGAGGCTCTGGCGTGGCATGGCGAGGCTCTGGCGTGGCATGACGAGACTCTGGCGTGGCATGGCGAGGCTCTGGCGTGGCATGACGAGACTCTGGCGTGGCATGGCGAGGCTCTGGCGTGGCATGACGAGACTCTGGCGTGGCATGGCGAGGCTCTGGCGTGGCATGGCGAGGCTCTGGCGTGGCATGACGAGGCTCTGGCGTGGCCTGACGAGGCTCTGGCGTGGCATGGCGAGGCTCTGGCGTGGCATGGCGAGGCTCTGGCGTGGCATGGCGCTCTGGCGTGGCATGACGAGGCTCTGGCGTGGCATGGCGAGGCTCTGGCGTGGCATGACGAGGCTCTGGCGTGGCCTGACGAGGCTCTGGCGTGGCATGGCGAGGCTCTGGCGTGGCATGGCGAGGCTCTGGCGTGGCATGGCGAGGCTCTGGCGTGGCATGACGAGGCTCTGGCGTGGCATGGCGAGGCTCTGGCGTGGCATGACGAGGCTCTGGCGTGGCATGGCGAGGCTCTGGCGTGGCATGGCGAGGCTCTGGCGTGGCCTGACGACTCTGGCGTGGCATGACGAGGCTCTGGCGTGGCATGGCGAGGCTCTGGCGTGGCATGACGAGGCTCTGGCGTGGCATGGCGAGGCTCTGGCGTGGCCTGACGAGACTCTGGCGTGGCATGACGAGGCTCTGGCGTGGCATGGCGAGGCTCTGGCGTGGCATGGCGAGGCTCTGGCGTGGCATGGCGAGGCTCTGGCGTGGCATGACGAGACTCTGGCGTGGCATGGCGAGGCTCTGGCGTGGCATGACGAGACTCTGGCGTGGCATGGCGAGGCTCTGGCGTGGCATGGCGAGGCTCTGGCGTGGCATGGCGAGGCTCTGGCGTGGCATGACGAGGCTCTGGCGTGGCATGGCGAGGCTCTGGCGTGGCATGGCGAGGCTCTGGCGTGGCATGGCGAGGCTCTGGCGTGGCATGGCGAGGCTCTGGCGTGGCATGGCGAGGCTCTGGCGTGGCATGGCGTGGCATGGCGAGGCTCTGGCGTGGCATGACGAGGCTCTGGCGTGGCATGACGAGGCTCTGGCGTGGCATGGCGAGGCTCTGGCGTGGCATGACGAGGCTCTGGCGTGGCATGGCGAGGCTCTGGCGTGGCATGGCGAGGCTCTGGCGTGGCATGACGAGGCTCTGGCGTGGCATGACGAGGCTCTGGCGTGGCATGACGAGGCTCTGGCGTGGCATGGCGAGGCTCTGGCGTGGCATGACGAGGCTCTGGCGTGGCATGGCGAGGCTCTGGCGTGGCATGACGGCTCTGGCGTGGCATGACGAGACTCTGGCGGTGGCAGGCTGGCTCTGGCTGGCATGACGAGGCTCTGGCGTGGCATGGCGAGGCTCTGCCGTGGCATGACGAGACTCTGGCGTGGCATGACGAGACTCTAGCGTGGCCTGACGAGACTCTGGTGTGTCCTGATGAGACTCTGGCGTGGCATGACGCTGACATGACGGTCATCTCGGGGCGAGACATTGACGTGGCGGCCATCTCGGGGCGAGAGACTGGCGCGGCGTCCTTGAATGCGAGGCGGCCGGCCTAGAGCGAAGCGGTCGGCGGGCTTGAGTGCGAAGCGGCCGGCGGGCTCGTGAGCGTAGCGGCCAGGCTTGAGTGCAAAGCGGCCGGCGAGCTCGAGAGCGAAGCTGCCGGCGCTTGACAAGTCACTGGCGTGGCAGGCATGGCGGGAGCAGGCACTGGCGTGGCATAAACAATCCCAGACATGAACGTGGGGACTTGGAAACAGTCCGGTGTGGTGGATACTGTAGGGTTGCGGGGCTCCTCATCTGCAACTCCTACAGTAAATGATGAGCCAGCTAGCAAAAGTGCATGATCAATATATTGTTCGAGTGAAAAATGGATTTTTCCCCAGGCAAACGAGAATGTAACGGTTCGTTGAGTCCATGGCGAAAAATGTCTTTCAGAGCAATATCATTGAAATCAACTTGATGGCATAAATCACAAAAGTCCCGGACATAGTCCTCGATAGGACGATTACCTTGATGAAGGCTTAGAAGAGCAACTGCTGGGTTCATGGTTGGTCATGTATTCTGTAACGGAGGAGTCCACTGGAGGGAGTGTAGATTAGAACCCATGTGCAGTTTATTGATGTGAATAATCCATAACCAAAAACATGAACAAGAACAAAAACAAAGACGTGACTTGACTTGACTTGACTTGACTTGACTTGAAAACAGAAACTAACACTCACCAAACAACGGGTTACATAAAACAATACATGACAAAGGAACATGGGGAAGACAATGGCTATAAATACAAGAACTGGACGGAACACATGACAAGGACAACCAATGGGGAAGTGACACAATGAACACAAGAACCAACAAACAGAACTGGAAACCACATGACTAAAACCAACCAATGAAAACATGACACATGGACAAAGGGAGAACAAGAGGATCAGGGAAGCATGACACAAACAATCAACATGAAATCAACTACAAAATAAAAGACATGAAACCCAAACATGAATTCAAACCAAAACACCCGTGACACAGGTATAAATAGACAGACACTAATAACATAAAACAAGACAGCCGGGTGCAATGACATGATAATGAGTCCGGGAAGTGGGTTACGGGAAATGAAGTCCAAGTGTGGTGAGGAACAAGTCCGGGTTGGAGTGCCCTCTGGTGGCTAACTAGTGCACTCCAACTGGTGATCATGACAGATCCTCTGATACTGGTCTGTTGTTGATCCCACGTCACAAACTCGCATCATTCGGTGGTCGGGCATTTTACATCTCAACCCCTCACTCGGGAGCTCCATTCCGAAGCACATTCGAGACCTGTCATCAATACATGATTTCAAAACCCACCTTAAAACTTATCTTTTTGTTTCTTGCTTCTCTGACCTCTGACTGTAAATGTTATGTGTTATGCCTTTAATGTTTTTGTATTGTTTACCTGTCTGCTGTCATTTGTGTTATAATATTGTTATTAATATTATTATTAGATAGATAGATAGATAGATAGATAGATAGATAGATAGATAGATAGATAGATAGATAGATGGATGGATGGATAGACAGAGACAGACAGACACACACACACACCACACCACCACACCACACACTCATACAGAGAGACAGATCTGAGTATAGTTCTTCTCTGCACGTTATTAAGTCACACCTTCTTCACCAGTTTCTCTCTTTCCTTCCTGTTTTTGTTCCTGTCTCAGCGCTGAAGTTCTTGTTAGAGATGGAGTTCTCAATGGCTCACAAACAGAGTATCAGAAGCTGCATTCTAATGTGTTCATGTAAGTGCTGTTTGTTCTTTCTTCTGTAGTTAGAAAAACTTTAAACTTGATCTCGTTTATTCATTCAGAAGTGAAAGTAAATTTCTCTGAAGCTGTTGTTCTGAAAACTTCCTGGATTTTGTTGGTATTCTGGGATTGCATTGTTTCCTTTTAAAAAATAAAAGAAGCCAAAACACCTGCTCTTGTGAACATCTGTGAGTGTGTGTGTGTGTGTGTGTGTGTGTGTGGAGCAGATGTGCAAGCGTTGAACACGTGTTGGATGCTTGAGCTCCAGCTGTAGATTATGAGATCAAAATACCATAAATATATATATACAGTGTGTGTGTGTGTGTGTGTGTGTGTGTGCATGTGTGTGCATGTGTGTGCGTGTATATACAGTGTATTTGTGCACGTAAATGTCCGTGTGAGTGACAAACTCCTGTACTCTGAACAAGCAGACACAAGATTGCAGTGTGTTACATGTTCACATCCGTGTGCAGTTCGGTGTTTTTGTGGGCTGGTCATACGATGTTTGTGTGTAGAGTTACTACAGAAAAAACATTTTTAGAATACGTTAAAATAGTTCTGAATGAAGTGTTCTTTTGAAAGATATGCGTGACGTTTTACATGTTGCGTGTGTTTTTGTGCTTTTGTGTGTAGAGTTTTGAGAAATTGAGCCATAGTTTCAGAAACTGTGTGTAAACAATTTGAAAAAAACTGTAATAACTACCGTAAGACAGCTGTAATTGATCCAAAGTGCTTTACAGTAAATCAGCATTTAAAGGAGGGGAAAAAATAAGAAAAAAATATCAAAACAATCAAGCAAATTGTATATACATAACAGAGAACACAAACTGTTGAAAACATACACACACAGCATCCCTCGAACGCTGAAGAGAAATCACACTTCATATGTGATGCAGTGAGACACAGTCCCAGTGTAAAGAGACGTGTGGTCATGTGATTCTGTTACATCACAGTAACTACATCATCACTAGTAGTGTGAAATCACACTTACTGTAACCCTTCTGTGAGTGTCTGAAACACGTGACATTCGTCAGCAGACAGCGAACATGGAAACTCAAGGGTTTCTCAGAGACTGATCTGGTTCCTGCAGGTCTGCTGGCGCTGCCGTCCGGACGGGACGCTCTCACCTGCTGCAGGAGAGATTTCAGCAACGGATCGACTTCCTGTCAGCTGAGCGACGCTCCGGATCCCACCTGCGTCACAGAATGGATCGCTGACGTGAGTCTGAGCATCACATGAGACGTACATGACATGAGATTAATTACCTGTCATAACTGAGACAATGTCAGAATTATGACATACTACTTTTTACTCTCATAATTTCAATGTCATAATTAAATGTTATAATTATGATTTTTTATCTCATAATTTTACATTTTTATTTCAGAATTATGATTTAACAATGAATGGTATTTTTTCTTACGTAATCATCATCATCAAATCATAAACATGGCTCACCTCATTACATATTCATGAGCTATGCACAATCACACACAGTCCAATCACGGTCATTAAACTCATAAATATGCAAATGAGAACATTAACCCAGGGTTTATAAATATGAAGTGTTGAAACTGTTCTGTCATGGAAACATGATAAGATAATCCAGCCTCGGTGGAGTGATTTAATAAGCGTAACGTTTAATAAACTCTGTGTCTGTAGGGTGTAACGGTGGTGGACGAGACTGGAGAGACGATTCTGACCAGAGTTCAGCATGCAGAACCACAGACACTCGTTCTGAAAGAAAAACACACCGAGATTATTTTCCAGATGGATTGTGCATCAACAAAGGTGAGGAATTCTGTACAATCCGTCACATTAATGATGTGTGATGAAGACTATTCAGTGTTAATATATAAATCATTCTTCTCAACACTGTCTCTCTGCAGAACCTTGTGAAACTGTCTTGTAATGGTGAGTGCAGTGTAATTTAATAAGAGTAATCAGATGTTATTATTACAAATAAATATTAAAATCTAAAGACAGTTAAAAATATATATATATGATGTGATTATTAATCAGTATTTTCTGTTCCATCAGATCTCTGTCAGTCTTCAGATGAACTCACCACAGCTACAGGTGAGAAAGTGTTTGAATTATGAAACAATAATAATATCAGAACACTTAATTAATCTTAAACATGTCATTTATTATGAAGAAAGATGCAACAAGACACGTTACAATCAAAACAATATTTGTGAGGAATGAAATAATAACAGATTACAGTCAGTAATTATTTTGTGTTTTTCAGCAGAATCGCAGCGCACTAATAACACTGGAAACAAGAGCACTAATGACGGCGTCTTCATCATCCTGTCCATCATCATCATCATCATCATCTTCACTGTCACCTAGTAAGAAGAAATGAGAGAAATGAAGGAGATTGATGTACAGTGACATTCACTGATGTAAAGCGTCTCGTCTCTCGTTTCAGGGCCGGTCGAGTGTGTTTTGTGGTGAAGACTCTGATTCTGCGTCGTGGAGACCAAAACCAGAGATCAACCTCAAACTGATCATGTGACATTAACAGAGCTCAGTAATATTATCAACATACAACATTATATCATATCATACGTATAATTTTATATATATTATTTTAATGCAAATAAAATATTATTATTATTTCTCATTTATATTAGAATGCAATATAACATATTATAGTAACACTTTACAAGGTTCCATTAGTTAACATGAACTAACAATGAACACTGTCCAGCATCCTAATACTGTAAAGTAGTTCATGGAAATTTCATGTTTTGTTCAATTAAAGCGCTATCAAGAGGCACAATCCCACCGAGATTTTTTGTGTCCTCAGAGTGACATGTGTGTGTCAAATTCAGTGGAAATATCTCATTTTGTTTTGGCATTATAGACATTTATATGTATGAGACCATAAAAATGACCCATGGGCGACTTTGATTGGATTTTTTTGTCACTTACATCACTAACATCAGAATTTTGAGATTTGGGTATTGACACTTAGTTATAATAATTTTATAACTATATAATTTCCTACGGTGGTTTATTCGCAAAAGTTTTTTAAGCATTAAATCACCATGTTGCACAAACCATAAGGCAAAACCTATCATGTTCCGTATCGTTGGACTCGGCAAGGTTTCAGGAGTGTAAGGAGACTCATGTGAAAATAAGTCGACCACATCCAAAGTTATAAGCATATAAATATTTTTTTCCCCACTAGGTGGCGCTGGTCCGAATGACCCATGCCGAGTTTCTCAATGATACTTTAATGCGTCTATAAAATACAGCATTTTAGCACAAAATTCAAAGTGGCTGATTGAAATTGGATTTCATTCATCTCGCCACGTCGACTTGAATCTAAGAAGTTACAAACTAACAAACCGTTCAGAAGTTATAAGCAAAAATAGCCATTTTTTTTGTATCTCCGGACCAGTAGGTGGCACTGTGCCAAAACACAGCATGTTGACTCAGGTCATGCTTGTGATGACACTTACCAAGTTTGGTCAGAATACGATAAAGCGTTGCGGAGATACAGGCCTAAAGGATTAGTTCATTTTCAAATTAAAATGTCCTGATTATTTACTCACCCTCATGTCATCACAGGTCATAGTTTGAACTAATTGTTATATACTTGCACTAGCATATTGAATATGACAATTTAGTTCAAACTTTGACCTGAGGAGGGCAGTAATACACTTAGCAGTGTCTACACTGCTGGAATTCAAATAGAGAAGAAGAAGAAGAGAGCTAGTTCAAGATGAGCATTTATGGTTAAAATGTATAAAAAAAAAAATTTTTTTCATCAAAAACCTTCATTTCTTTTCAACTGAAGAAAGAAAGACATGAACATCTTGGACATGGAGGAGAGTAAATTATCAGGAAATTTTTATTTGAAAGTGAACTAATCCTTTAAGTCTATTCTCGCAATCACTGCGTAAAATTAGTTTGTGCGTTTTTCGAAAATGCTTTGACAAATCGACTTGTCAGCATGATCTGAAGATGATCTGGTTCAATTTTCATGAAAATCAGAGAAAATGTGTTTTTCAGAAAATTCAAAATGCCAGAAGAATTTTGGAAGGAAAAAAGAATTTTGTTTCTTGCCCTTACGGATCAAAATGTATTAGCATAAACATGAGTGCAACTTTAGACAGTTGGTGGCGCTAGAGGGATTGCGTTAGAGATTCCAAATTTGCAATGGTGACAGTTCAGACCGTCCTTGATCAGTGTGACAAACTTTCCCGCAAGCGTTTCTCTGTGCTCCTATAGTCCTCCAGAGCGGAAGAATAACAGATTCACCTTCAGTGCTGTAATAGTGTATTCTTCATTGTTAGTTCATGTTAAATAATGCATTCACGAATATTAACAACTGAGGCCTTACTGTAAAGTGTTACTTTATAATATTATATTGTTATATTATTGTATTATTGTGTTATATTACTATATTATATTATAACTGACTATTTGTAGTTTTTCATTCAACAGAAACATCATATTGATATTTTACATTTGATGAGAAAATGAATTCAAAAACTCAAACATTATGAATAGTAAACCTGGATTTAAAATTGTTCAGTCTTTTTTATCCTTGTAAAATCATCAGGGCCGTATTCACGAAACATTTGATCTTAGCACTAAGAGTTCTCCTAAACAGCAGCAAAAGTTTTCTGTTAAAATCTGTTCAGAAATCTGCTGAGACTAAGAAACAGAGAGAAGTGTTCAGAGAAAGGGCACAGTTGACCTCGTCGCTATGGATGACAATTTTTATTCTCCATCATTCTATACATTTTTCTTGTGCATAAATTAACTTTTTTCTTATGCCATCGTTGATTCAGATCTATAAATCAAAATATATATTGCATTCTTGAAGAAAAGCTTCAGCACTCATTCTCTATCTCAATAATGTTCAGTGTCTTTGGGTGGATTGCTGAGGCGGATTGCCGGTAACAACCATTTTAGGATTGTTTGTGATTTGGTCTCAGTGATTTAGAAGTCCTCTTGACTACTCCCAACGTTTCACAGGTTTAGGAGTGAGTTTTAGTGCTAAAATGCTTTGATTAATACTCTTAGAGCAAAAATTTAGGATTATTTTTAAGAGTTTCTCATAAATCGACAAGTTAGGAGCTACTTTTAGCCTTGAGATGTTTAGTGAATACGGCTCGTGTTGTTCTTGTTTTCTCTGTCATTCTGTAGTTTAGTGTTTTACGTGGACTGAGTGAAGTCCTACAGCTCTACTTGGCTGATTTTAGGTGAAATATCGGATCTGTTGGAGACGTCCGACAGATTATTTAGGCGCTGAGAGAAAATCACAGAGAAAGATAGCCAATAAGAGACAAATTAAAAAATACACAGAACAAATATTCTGACTGAAACTCTCTGACTCTTCAGACTCAGTATTCTCTGCTTTACTGATACTTTCATTTCATATGCATTGCATTTTTATTCTTATATATTTGTTTTTTTTTCCTGTAAAGCACTTTGAATGATCGTTGTGCATAAAATGTGCTAATATAGATAAACTTGCCTTGCCTAAAAATAAACTGACCTAGTTTCCCAGTGTTCATTGTTTTGGTGTCATCTTTGTAAACGTGATTGTTTTATTTCAGTTACACTCTATTTTAGCTGACATAGTCACACTGTACTCGAATAAGGAATGAGTAACATTAATTAACTTCATCTACTTACTATAAGGTTAGGGTTTGGTTAAGTTACCTGTAATTATGCAGAATTTACTGTTATTACTGGAGTAAGTTCATGTAAATATGTCACCCTGAAATAAAGTGTTAACTTTATTTCTCCTGTGAATGTACTTCTATGGATTAAATAAAGACTTTCATCATTCACGTTACTACAGCCTCAGTGTGACGGTCACGGTAGATTCCAGAAAGAAAAAAAAACCTTGTTTTAAACTAAAGATTGCAAATGTGTAAATTTATTTTCATTTAATTAATTGGTCAAATGGTGTTTTCACATATGCACCTATCATTTCCCTCTGAATTTAGGGTTAAATTAGGGTTAGGGGAACATGCTTGTCTATACTTACCCTTTCATTTGAACAAATTCCTGCTTTAGAGCCAGTCTCATGTCTAAACGCAGCTGTGCACATCTGTGACATGTTCTGTATCACTGCAGTGTTTGTTTAGGGTTATTCCTCTGTCCACAGTAACGCTTATTCAAACACTGACATAATCACATACAAGTTACAACATTTGTCTGCAGATTTGATTTAACTTCAGCCGTTGACTGCAGTGGTTAGACCGTTACAGAATTCACTGTATGAGACCCTAAACTGAACATGATGAAATGCTGTCTGACTAATTCAACAATAATTGAGCTTTTCGATAATGAGATGATCAAACATCAACGATGATGACTAAACAATGCAATGACTCAAATCAAAAACCATAACAAAACCTTGGAAACAGGGTAAACAGGAAAACACAATGACAGATGCATGTTTATTCATTTCACCACAGTAGCGTCTGCAGCAGCGTGAAGACTGCAAAAAACGTCTTGTTTCCAGTCCAAATATCTAAAAATTCTTAAATCAAGAAGCATTTTCTAGACAAGTAAAAATTGCCTTGTTTTCATAAAATAAATTAGTCAAAATTAAGTGAGTTTTTGCTTAAAACAAGCAAAATAATCTGCCAGTGGGGTAAGAAAAATAAATCGACTTCGGTTTGAAATATCATTATTTTGCTTATCCCATTGACCAGATTACTAAGAATATCAATCTTTAATATAACAAGCCATATGTTTAATTACAGATTATGATTATTCATGCAATTTTACATGAATTTGTATGTAATGTAAGAAAACAGAAAAAATACTACATAAATACAGTAATTTTCCCCATCTAAAAAAATGAGAATGACTGTAATTTGCCATTAAAGCTATAATACTTAAAATAATAGTCAATAATAGTCTTACTTGATTAAAGTTTGATTAAAAGTCCTGTTTTGACTTCCATTCAGTTTGCTCCGGTCGCTCTCGAATGTCCAGCATTGTTACGCAGCATGAAAAACTCTGAGAAATGTACTGAAATTGAACAATGACACATTTATTGACTTTAAAGTTGGGACTTGAGATTCAGGAGCCGACTGGGCCAAAATAACAAACAAAATTTCCTTGTTTTTAAAACCTCTTTTCTAAACCCTAACCCAAAAGAAAAGAAAAGAAAAGAAAAGAAAAGAAAAGAAAAGAAAAGAAAAGAAAAATACATTACACAAACCTAACTCCCTAACCAAAAAACAAAGATCAAACAGTTTACAATAAACAACTTTCCCAAATAATAAGTATTTACAATATATTCAACCAGGCAACCAAAACTGAAAGTGCAATCCAAACTCAACGTCAAAACAGGCAAATGGGTCAAATATAACAAAGTTCCTCAAATACAAACAATTGAGATTCAAACAAACAATCAAATGACTCTCAGTCTCTAATACCCTAAACACACACAGATTCTGCACTACACAACCAGACTCTCAAATCAAAACAGAAGGTCCTCCTCCCTATAGAGGAAGTGATGACATGCTTTTTTAAAGTACTGTGCACCAATCAGGACAGGGCATCAATCATCCTGCAGAAGCCAATCAGGATGATGTCTCTAGACAGACACTCACAGAAAAACAGAAATAGACAGAAACACAGCCATAGGGTCGTAACAGCCATGATGAATGGATTCTTCTCTTAGAGCAGTGATGTGATGTCACTTTACGTCGCTCAGTAAACTTAAAAATAATCATTTATTCTCTGTTAGAGATTCACTAAGAACAGAAAACAGGAGACAAAGGGAAATAAGGCCTTACACATCTTAAAACTTTTATTTCAGGATCACTTTTAATTAATTGTTATATTATTATTATATTATTATTATTCTTTTTTGTGTTGCTCTGTACTTTGTGTTAATATTGTTGCGCTTTGAGAAAGCAACTGTTAAAGGCGCTAAACAAATTAAAGATGATTACAGATTCATTCACACAAATGACCCGTCATCTTTTGCACAAAGTAAGATTATGCAGCAACAGATTGATAGTTATATATGCAATATTGTTGTAAAATTACCGTAAAATTAAATACAAAAAACAATAAGAAAAAAAATACAGTAAAAGAATAAAAAGAAAGAATGAGTAATATATGCATAATAATTCATCTAAATATTATAATTTAAACTTCCCTAACAAATCTACTCTTGTCAGATGATAATGGTTAGTGACGGTCTTCATATCTTCAAGAGCAAAGTTTACAGTAAATGCGTTAATGACATCACAGAGCTTCTGATATTTAAACTCTAACTCTTTATATTTTTTCCCTTTAAGTTCTAGTTCATCATGTTCTTTATTAAACATATATTCTTTATCTATTAGTTTACACCACTCAGAATGAAAAAGCAAACAGACTTTTTCACTAATTTCCTCACTGATATTCTGTTCTTTCACGTGTATTTTCAGTTCATCTGCCCGATGTTTTCCAAAGCTCTTCAGCTCATCTAATGTCAGTGGATTACTGGGAAAAACTATTTCAAATTTGTGTAGAGAAGAGAGGAAAAAATGAC
Organism: Ancherythroculter nigrocauda; assembly: GCA_036281575.1. Classification (NCBI taxonomy): domain Eukaryota; kingdom Metazoa; phylum Chordata; class Actinopteri; order Cypriniformes; family Xenocyprididae; genus Ancherythroculter; species Ancherythroculter nigrocauda. Next base: position 267,219 of record VTFQ01000311.1, read on the forward strand.
TTTTCTTATCAGTTATTTTCTTAATTTCTCTTATGATATTATGTCGCATATCTGATTTCTTTCTATGTTCTTGGTTTATCTGTGAAAATCTAAATTTTGATCTACAATGTTCTTCATTAACCATTTCTTTTAACCATAGTAATGTAATTTTAATAAAAGGATCTTCATCAGTACTCAGTTCCTGTATCTCATTTAATATATTCCTCCCTGTTGCACCAAAAATGTACACAAAGAAATTGCGAACCTTTATATTATAAGTACTGCGTATTTTCTCAGAGAAATTACCTAACTTACTCGTACATGATTCATCATCTTTTCTGCCTAAACGGGCTGTTATTAGTAAAATTTAATATAGACTCAATCTGTCGCTCTTCTATAATATTCTTATTCTTACTCAAGTATTCTTCTATTGCTGTAATACTTTTTTCTTCAGTATGTTTTAAATCAGGACGATATTCACTTTTTGGTGTGAATGGTCCGATTAGTTTATGTGATCCATTTTTAAACACAATTATGGTAAATGAAAACTGTTTTTCAAAGTCAACCTCCATAAAATATATTCTATTATCATTTATATACTCCAAAATCTTTAAAGACATAGTTTGATCTACAGGAATATTGGAATATTTATTTATATCATAATTGAAAAATGTTGAAATATAAATTCGTTTAAGTGTCATCCTGACAGCTTCCTTCCGGTTACTCAAATCAACACGCCTCTTTATTAAAAGCTGTTGATCTCTGTAAAACCATGGCACATGTACGCTCATATACGCTCACATACACTCACATACGCTCACATACGCTCACATACGCTCACATACGCTCACATACGCTCATATACGCTCACATACGCTCACATACGCTCACATACGCTCATATACGCTCACATACGCTCACATACGCTCACATACGCTCACATACGCTCACATACGCTCATATACGCTCACATACGCTCACATACGCTCACATACGCTCACATACGCTCATATACGCTCACATACGCTCATATACGCTCACATACGCTCACATACGCTCACATACGCTCACATACGCTCACATACGCTCACATACGCTCACATACGCTCATATACGCTCATATACGCTCACATACGCTCACATACGCTCACATACGCTCACATACGCTCATATACGCTCACATACGCTCATATACGCTCATATACGCTCACATACGCTCACATACGCTCACATACGCTCATATACGCTCACATACGCTCACATACGCTCACATACGCTCACATACGCTCACATACGCTCACATACGCTCACATACGCTCATATACGCTCACATACGCTCACATACGCTCACATACGCTCACATACGCTCATATACGCTCATATACGCTCACATACGCTCACATACGCTCATATACGCTCATGAGCTAACACATTCAGAGGGAAACACAAGGCCTTGTACTGTTCATTTCTTCGGTCTGTCCCTGTCTGAAAACGCTGTCGGATCTCTGCTGGATAGCCTGGGAAGATGTGAAGCTCTGTCTTTGCCAGGTTGAGATGTCCTTTCATCCGTGCCGAGATGTCTGAGATCCTCGCAGCTATCTGATGGGAATGAAAGGTAGATCTGTGTGTCATCAGCACTGAAACCATGTGCCTGTGAGGTGTAGTGTAAATGGAGAAGAGGAGAGGTCAGTTACTGTCTACAGGTGAAGTGTTTAGTGAACGTTTACTCAAGCCTGAGATTGTCAGCTGTGGATGTGATTAGAGTAATTCCCTGGATGTGTGAAACTGAACTGACTCTGATTGTGTAGTTCTGTGAGAAGAAATGAGCAGAATGATCAGAAGGTTAAAGAGGTGGAGAGAGACAGAGGAATTTAATGTTTTAAAGTGTTTCGTGTCTAAAGCGCTGTTGATCTTGAATATCTGCACAGTTAGTGTGTTTATTATAGTTTTCTTGCTTCTAGGATGTTTATTTGCGGTAACAGGTAATTTAAAGAGTTATTGTGTTATATTATTAATAAAGTTATGTTTTACAGTGTTTTACAGAGTTTAAGCTCAGACTACAGTTTTTAATTCATGAATACAGTAATTATAACATGTTGTGAACGCACAATCCGAGCCTATCCCTGTGCGGCTGACACTGTCACATGACAAGGAACGACTCTGACGCTCTCTTCCCACTGCACACGACAGCCGAATCATTCACTCCTGATGGAGAGACGCACAGGAGCTGCGTGGGGTGAGATTTATTAATAATGTTTTGTTTAACTTTGTCAGAAAAACTTGATACTTTTATGTATATTATTAAATAAGCAATAAATTAATTTAATATTTGTATTTTATTATTTTTAATGGTGTTCTCCATACACTCCATACAAAATTACTGTCAGTCATTTGTCCTCTATGCATAGCTGTTATTGTTTGTATTTATATATTCATTCAACTATAATGGATGTGTGGAGGATAACGGCTTTTGCTGTTGCTCTTCTTCACCTTTATTCATTGTTAGTTTATATAAACATCTATGTTAAAAATGTTAATGTTACAGTAAAATGTTTAATAATACTCAGCTGAAAACACTGACGATTTTCTCCACTGATCACTCGATCGCCGACTGTGGGCCCCGGAAAACACCTTTCTCTTCTTGATTATGGCTCTAGTAAAAACAAATGAATAAACATGTCACGTTCCCAGTCATTCCCGGACTTCATTTCCCACAATCCTCCCTGGCAATCACCTGCACTCACTCCACCAATCACTAATCACCACACCCAGCTCATTATCTGGACTATTTAAACCACTCACACCCTCACATACTTTGCGAAGTCTTGTTTACCGGTTGCAGTTCTGAGTGTTATTATCTTGTCTGTCTGTCTGTCTGCCTGTCTGTCTGTCTGTCTGTTACTGATCCTGTCTGTTCCCCGTGTATGATTCTCTGCTGCCTGCCCTTTGGACTATTTGCTCTGTTTCTGGATTTACGATTATTACGATTTCCACCGCTGACTTCAGTACGAGCAGCTGGCATTCCTAAGCTTCCGCCGGCCGCTTCGAACTCAAGCTTGCCAGTCCCTACGAACAAGATGGCTGCATCACCAGCATCTACAGACAAGATGACCGCTTTGCCAGCGTCTTCGGACCAATGGCTGCCCTGCTGGCGCCACCTAAGCTCCTTACCCATGAGCCCACTCTAACCCACGAGGCCGCCACTGCCACCATTAAATCACCAAGAAAATTTTGGGGGGGCCATATACCTGTGGGTGGGGCTCCCGAACTGCCATGGCTACCCGACACTCCTGACCCGCCTTTGCGTCCCAAGGCTCCCGACCCGCCAGGACGCCTAGTGTCCTCGGATCTGCCCTGGAGACCTCCTTCCCCGTCTGTGCATCCACCCTCACCTGCCAGAGACTATTTGCTCTGTTTTTGGATTTACGGTTGTTATCTGCCAGCCCTGACCCACTGCCTGTTCCTCGACTACGATTCTGCCTGCTCTCTGCCATACCTGTCTGCTGTTGTTCTACAATTGACTGTCTGACTACGAACTGTTTAATAAAGCTTGCAAATGGATCCTACCCTGAGTCCCGCTTCGTTACAAAACACAAATGACTGTACACTGCAAAAAATGCTGTTCTTACTTAGAATTTTTGTCTTGTTTCTAGTCCAAATATCTAAAAATTCTTAGATTAAGAAGCATTTTCTTGACGTAAAAATTATTTTCTTGTTTTTAGGAAAAATAAGTCAAAATTAAGTGAGTTTTTCCTTAAAACAAGCTTAATCCAAACTGAAAACAAGATTATATAGTTTATTTTTGGTTTGAAATAAGATTATTTTGCTTACCCCATTGGCAGATTATTTTGCTTGATTTAAGGAAAAACTCACTCAATTTTGACTTATTTTTCCTGAAAACAAGAAAATATTTTTTACTTGTCAAGAAAATGCTTCTTGATTCAAGAACTTTAACTCTCTGAGGTCTGAAAACGCGCCGGCGCATTTTGCAGGGTTTTTTTCACATTGCAGCAAAACAGACTTAAAATACTCCGTCATTTTTGTCATAGAGACATAAGTAATATATCAATTGAAACTATAGAATGTCTTCTTTTATTTGTGTACACTCAGAGTAAAAACAAAATGTTGTGCTTTTTGCAAAATAAAGAAAACTAACATGATGCGTGATCTCTCGTCTCCCTCTGAACGAAGTCCAATCTGATAGTTCTCAGAAAATGAACTGTAACTTAGTGAATACTAATGACAAAAAAAATTAAACTTATGTCTAAAGAAACGTTGAAATGTCAGGTTTTAAATCGTGCAAGTCAAATCGAAAACAAACATTCTGTGTTTATGTAATCTGTATGAAAAGAGAGCCATGTCAGAAGTCTGTGATTCAGCTCATTACCCGCTAATGCGGCCACGCCCACGGAGCCAGCGCTATTCAGACGCAAATTCAGAGGCAATACTTGTATGCATTGTCTCAATCGTGTATTTATTGTCTTGAAAAGTGTTTATCTGTATGTAAAAGCCAATTTTTTAAGCCAATTTGTGGACTAAATGTGCACAGAGAGTGCCCTCCGGCTGCAAGTATGAATTGAAAACACCAGCGCTCATAGTGATGAGAATGAATATAGAATAAACTCTGTATAGAATAAAATCTGTATAGAAAATTGACATAAACATATGAGAATCCATCAATATTTCTCCAAATGTGCATGCTTTTAAAACTAAAAACCTATAGTCAGACTCTCTGCATCACAGAAATACATTATATTTTAAAGAATATAATAGAATACCATTATTTTAAATTGAGCTGAGACATGATTACAGAGGGTTTTTTCACAGCCTACCTGACTGAAAGGCCTCATTAATATGCAGCACCATTAGAGGTTCTTTAAGCAATTCTTTTGTCTTCTCAGGTGAGAATGGCCCATTATTCATGATCATTCACGCCTCCACGCATACTGTGTTTCTTGACAAAAAGTAGGCATTATAATTTTTACATGATTTTGAAGCAAAAACTCTAGCCTACAACCTCTTGTGAACAAAGATTTAATATATATTTTTTGGCCTTATTTCAGTGACTTAAGATTATTGTTTTTTCAATAACCAAGCATAAACATTATTCCTTCAAAAACACAAACATGTACATACATGTTCCTCACATATTATGGTAGCCTAGTTTGTGCTGAATACAGTGTAATGACACTTTTGTCATTTATATGTTTATGAACAACTGAAAAAAGCACAAATGTCAGGGCATGTCAAAACTTCTCCAAGCCCCAAATCAGCCTCAGACTCCAGAGGGTTAAGATATTTTGACTAAGAAACAAGACAAAAACTCTAAGTAAGAACAGCATTTTTTGCAGTGAAGATATATCTGAAGAAATGAACAGTATCTTGTGTAGGACTACACACACACACACACACACACACACACACACACACACACACACACACACACACACACACACACACACACACACACACTATTGTTCTAAAAAGAACATGCCCAGACATGTTATTTAAATGGTCTTTCTGAATGTCTTGACTCAGATTTCTTGTCTGGATTAACTCTGATCCTGACACTGAGGGGTCGACAAAATGTAAAACTTGCTTGAGTGTCTTTAACTCCAACAACCAAAGGAAACATGTTCACAGAGATATAACCCCTCATAAATATAACTATAAATCCATCTGACCCTCAATCTGATGACCTGTCAATCAGAGTTGTAAATCATCCCATTAAACTGTCACTGTCAGCTGCTGACCCTCGTAAAATCAACATTTTGACAGATAGTTTAGGTTATTAATGATAATATATTTTACTAGTTATAATTTGTTAGCCCCAACAACAAGAGCACTTTGTAGCCCAAACACCATATTTTGATGAAAACTGTACAATAATATTTGGCAGTTTGATGTATTCTCATCATCTACATTTGATTTATTGGATCAGCTTACCTCAGAATCAACTTTGTGTTGTTGCCTGTGATTTTCTCAAACATCAGAAACATCAGGACCGAATCAGAGATACGGAGGCCTGCCGCACGGTCCTCTGAACGCATGGAGCCGTAGAGTCACCTGACACGGTCACATGGTTTGTTTGTTCAGTAGTTTAGAGATGGTGTTATTGCTATTTTGGACGGGATTAGTTTTACGTGGGGATGTGGAGTAAAGTAATTTTACCTCAGGATGTCTGTAATAATAATTGGCCAATTCGCACAGGACAAGACATCTCAGTAAAACTAGCAGAAGTGGGAGGAGTAACTCGATTTGCTCATCGCCGTCACCTCCCTGTCGTCATGTGGGTATACGTTGCTTCCTGATACCATGTGCGCAAACACATATAATCTAAATTATATTAAATTCTGATTGGATTATGATGGTAATAAGCACTTAGCTAAAGATAAAATGAGTTTTGTGCCTCTGACAAGTGCTTTTGATCTTCTTTTTGCTCTGAATGGTATGTGGAAAATACTTGAGGATTGCCACAGACTTGTCCCACCACCTACAACACAAATGAAAGTTTCTTCAAGTGCTTCCATGCTTGAAAAATGCACAGAAAACTACTTTTAAACAGGAAATGACTAAATTTTTCCGTACATATTTACAGCGGGTCTATTCGAACAGGATTAGTATTACCTGAGGTCATTTTTCCAGACCTTTTTACAGAAGGTAAAAGTCACTGTAATCTTTACTGACATTGTCCGTGATGATTACTGACGAAACTAAAATCACAGAGAAGCTCTGGTAATAATTACTTTACCCCACCTCCCCATGTAAAACTAATCCCGTCTGAATAGGGCTTCAGTTTCTCTCCAGCACCTGTTCCCTTTGTTCTAGTTCAGTTACTCTGGACACTCATGCCATTGTTTTACGATGCGTCTCTAAGCACCTTTACCTTATTTTTATTATTCTCAGGTTAGGTAAGAAAGTCAAATCTGACCTAAATTATAAGCATTTTAAAAATACTTACAATCAGACAGAAGACTTCTCCGTGGTCTGTTCAAGCTCAACGACTTAAATTAATGCCACATGAGGCCGAGTTTAGTTATAAAGTTATAAGTTCATTTATTTATTACATTAATACTACTAGCATTACATGTATTCTACTAACATTCTATACAAGTAATTAAATAAAGTATAAGTATTAAAAAGTTCTTCAGTCAAGGCAATATTAGCGATGGAGGCATCATCAGCTGGTTCTGGTGTCGGAGACGCAGCCTCAGGTGTGAAGCAGCCCCTCCTGCTCTCTTCATGGTCCAGCCTTTTATAGACTATCTGACCACTTGATGTCATCTTCTTGGGAATTCCCCTCATATGTCTATATATAGAGGCCTTGTTTCTTTGTTCTGGACTCTTCTCTTCTGCTGCGTCCTGAGCTTCTGATCAAGACATCCTTCAACGGTAAGACTCCCTTTCTTTCTATTACATGTTAGTTCCTGTCTAACCTACTAGCATGTTACTAACAAATGTATTATAATAGCAGTTGTTTTTAATTCTTTAATAAGTGATTAATACATGCAATAAAGGCATTACAATACCAGTTGTCTGTTCATTCTTTAGTAAGTAATTAATATATACTTTAATAAAGGCGTTACAATACCAATTGTCTGTCATTCTTTAGTAAGTAATTAATATATACTTTAATAAAGGCGTTACAATACCAGTTGTCTGTCATTCTTTAATGGTTAATATATACTTTAATAAAGGCGTTACAATACCAGTTGTCTGTCATTCTTTAATGATTAATATATGCTTTAATAAAGACGTTACAATACCAATTGTCTGTTCATTCTTTGGTAATTAATATATACTTCAATAAAGTCATTACAATAACAGTTGTCTGTTCATTCTTTGATGGTTAATATAGCCTATATACTTTTAGGCTCTTTCTATTTTTTTTCTGTTTTATTTTGATGTGATCACATCCTTTCTATTGACCTGATCAAATGCCTCTGTTCTTATACACAAATATCAATCTCGGATAAATATTATTCTCGTATAAAAACAGATATCTTTCTCGTACAAATATATCATTCTTGTACAAATATATCATTCTCTTATATATTTCAATAAACATTTCCAAATTAATATCTGTAGTTGTGTCTTTCTTTTTATTACTATGTTACTCTTGCAGACAGGAAATGTACTTTCAGTATCAAAGTTGCATTATTCTAATGAGACAGGGCGTGGCTATCAATAACACCATCAACACACCTGCTCGCCATCATTATATGTTCAAGTTCCTCCTTGTATTCAGTTGACTGTATTGTCGTGTTCACACGCTGTTTCATTGCCTTCTTGACACTGGATTACATGAGTTAGTTTGTTTAACAATTTTGTGACTCTTTCTCATCATCTGGACTAAACGTTGCTACAGTACACTGAAGGCTTTTGCAGAGAGCAAACTAAGGCCTTTTCTCTCGATGCAAGTGTTGCACGTCCTGATATTGCTGAGTTAGATGCGTTCCTGGGTCAACATATTTTGTTGATCCTGGAACAACATTCTAGTCTGAAAATTTAGTCTTAACCCTATTCCTACCCCTAAACCTAACCCTACCCATAAGTTATCCCAAAAATCAGAGGAAATGATAGATGAATAACACTGATGTAGAAGCACCAATTCATGATTTTAAGTCTAAACTTGACATAATCTGTAAACTTGTCCCTCAAATCTGACTGGTTGATTTGAATGTTGTTCCAGGATCAACATGAATGTTGACTCAGCAATATCAGGTTATGCGGAAGGCACGGACATTTGAATATCCAATCATTATTTGATCTGATTACTGGCTAACAGATGCATAAAAGAAAAAACAGGCCAGGCAAAAGAACTAAGTGCAAGTTCACACACATCTATCATCTGATGTTTCAGTTCAGGAAGTGATTGTTTTCTGTGAATGCGTGAGACTTCAGATTCATTATGGGGAAATAACTAGAGGAATAACAAAGTGCAGTAAATGGTAAATCTGTCAATACCTACATTTACATGGACACCTTTTGTTTCACGTGGAACAAATTCAGTCTGATTGATGTTTTTTTTTTTTTTTTTGACATGCTGCACAAATATACAGAGTTTCCCGCTGTGTGCACATACTATCCATTCTCCTACATTGCTTCTCTTCTTTGTTTTCAAGAGCAGACTTAGGCTACACTCAAAAAAATAACTTGTTGGTCTAACTTAATTCAATTATGACACCTATTTCCACACAGTTGAACTGATTTATTTGAACTTAAGCTAGGTTAATTGTACTGATGAGTAAAATTCATCCTAATTGAATGAGATCACACCAGTTTCATTTGACGTATTCTGTGAATGTTTCCTGAACATAATTCATTCTTGTTGATCCAACCAGTGCTATTGCAATTCAGACTGGTGCCCTTGTGCAGAGTTGCTCAAGTTTTCTGCACTTTTAAGGAAATGGAAAGACCTGTTAGTGTTTAAGTGTTTAATGTTTAGTTATTTTGAACATTTAAAAGAGTTTGTAGCGTATAATGTTTTTTTTTTTTTTTTTTTTTTTTTTTGTTACCATCGTGGTGAAGATGTGCGCTTGTGCTTAGGTTGTGAATAGCTGTTGTACACAGACATACATGTTTCATGACCGTTGAGAGGAATAAAGCTGATGACCATATGTAGACTGTGTAAATTATGTGCTGGCCCTCAAACTAATTTATTTATATTTCTATAAAAACTAAACTAAAATAACACTTTTTCATATGCTAAGTAACATTTATAGCATGCAAGTAACGATCAGGTAAAGAACTTCTCATCACTGGCTTTAGCACAGTTAAAGCTTGTTGAGAACAACATAGATTTATTTCATGTAGCCACCCAGAGCCTAACCACAAGGTCTACACTTCAGCACAATGGTAACCTCAAAAAAATCGACATAACAAACTCTTTTAAATGTCAAATATAACTGAACATCAAACTTTAAAAGGTATTTCCCTTTACTAAAAAACACATTAAACAGCACTTAAGTTCAACATTTACTGTCCTGATCTTTCCCTACGCAAAGCATGCTGGGAACTAGAAATCCACTGCCCAGTTTCAATCAATGCAACATAAATGATTCATGTCGTCCCAACACAAATGGTTTAGGTTAACATAACATTTTGCAAATTTAATTTCATTTAACATAATACAATTGAGTGCAAATGGCAATTAAGTAAAAAACTAAAGATTTGTGTTGGTTCAGCTTATTTTATTTAAATAAACTGAACAAGCAGCTAGAATCATTTTTTTGAGTGTAATATTGATCTATTTGGGGTCCTGATTAGGAAACTGTGCTGCTTATATTTATCCCTTATCAAGCCGTCTGTGGATGAGGGTCCTTCCATATTCAAGTTACAAAGAAAGTGTAAACTGGGGTTGCATCAGTTACACTTTTTCCATATGTTGAATGGCGTAAGGCGTAACGTAAGCTTTGTGAACTGTGAGAGTTCGTACATTGAATACAGAAAGTGGTCTGAAGCTAGATATTTAGAACTTGTTAAATATTCATATTTTTTCTACACAAAAGCATCGCTTCACTTCAGAAGGTCTTTATTAACCCTCTGGAGCTGAAAACGATGGCTTGAGGGTTAGTAGCTGGGGCTAATTTATTTGAAACTGAACTAATCTTTTTTGGCATGAAGGTTTTTTTTTTTCACAGGAAAAAATGCTTAAATATGTCATTTTATTGATCAAAAATGAGTTTTAAGGAATACAATTATTGACTACAGGGGGACTTTAAGATGTTTTTTGAATACAGCCCCTGATTTATACTGGATTTCTGATTTTATTTGACAAATGAAAAAGAGAAAATTGCATGAATTTACTTCAGAACAACCAAATCAAGCACAGGTTTGTGTGTGTGTGTGTGTGTGTGTGTGTGTGACAAAAAAATGGACAAAATGTTATGTGTCAACAAACACAGACTCGCACAGAATGGTGAGCTTACAGTAACACACTTTATTAACAGCCTGAAGTGCCCAAGATGAGTAACTGTAATGAATAACAGTGCAGATGAAGATTTCTATAGAGTGGCGCTGATGAGAGAGGAGATGGGTGACGGATGGTGGTGGCTAGGAGATGGAGATGGAGATGGAGATGGAGGCCGTTGAGAAAGTGGAGCCTGGAGTACATTATTCCTCTGAGATGAAGGGAAAGTTCATGTGGGGTCATGATACTGCCCCCAAACATCATACCAGGGTTAAATGTTTACAACAGATTCTTATTTTGGAACAAATATATTCTACTTTATGACTACATAACTAATTTCAAAAAAATTTCTTCCTAATTTATTTTCAATTTCTCTGATTTCCATAAGAAAGAGATGCAAAGAATAGTTTAGAATAATGCTAGCGAGTCTCTTTTTTAAAAACTTGCTGGATGCATCTTCCACTTTTTTAGCCCACCAGAGAAAGAAAACTTCTTCCAGGTAGCTGCAGATTTCTTCATATATATTTTCATAATCATCAATTAAAAGTTTAGAAATTTTTGTAGTAAAGTTGTTAAACATTTCTAAACCATGTTCATGAAAACCATCAAAAGTATAGCTTAATTTTGGATGTTTTTTGAATAAATCTTGCTCAATGTCATTAAGATGTTTTATTGTTTCAGAATTTGATATTTTTGAATAAAATTGCTTAAGTTTGCGTTTTGGTCTGTGTCCAGTATCTTCCATTGAAAACTTTTGATTTTTGTACTTTTGTTTCTGAATGATTTGTTTGTAATTCAGGATTAATAATTCCTTAACTTCGCTATCATTATTATCATCATATTTTGGATCATCATCTTTAATAGGATAAGAAGACAAGGCTTTCTCGTGCGAGCCAAAGGCTTTATGATAACCAATAATTGTGTTTATGCCATGCTTCTCATTTAACATATTTGCTATAACAAAAGCCCTGATCATGCAGGGCACATGATTGCACCTTGTTAAACATGGGCTATTTGTAGAATAGATATAAATTTCTGAATAATCACTATTACTTTCATAATAAATTTCTAGTAGTAGTTCAAATATTTTATCTTCAGTATGTTCTCCTTTTGAGAGATAATGAACTTTAATTCTACTCTTGTCGAATGATCCATCTTTTTTTCTAAAAGCTACAAATGCAAGCTGTTTCTTTGCTTTAATAGAATCTTTTGCTGTTTTATCAAGATAATTAAACAATATATTGAAAGTTTCATTATGGGATTTTTTAGGATAAATATATTTAAAATTCTTCATATCAAGTTTATTTTTACATAAGTATATCAAGGATTTTTCCCTGTTACATAAGTCTCTATAAAATATATCTGAACCAATCTTTTTTATGATAAAATCTTCATCATCCATCTTCTCATCCCATTTAATTTTAGAAATAGATCTAAAAAAAAAAGATACACACAGCAGAATGTTTATGTAAATGACACACATAATCATGCTCTTAACAAATACTCTAGTAGCCTAATACTTTAATATATACTTAATTATAATAAATAGTGTTAAACCAGTGTCTCTTGGGTCCGTGTCTACACTGAACACATGTGGACAAAAGACAGTAGGACCCATTTATAATCAGTGACATTTTTCACACTGGATGCGGCATGGTGTGATGCAAAATGACAAATCCCCAACCGTATATGAGGCCAATTTACACTAGTGCATTTTCGGTTTAAAACACATACGAAACCTTTATTTTCTGTGGGATTTAGTATCATATTTGGATACTGGAATAATAAAGTATTTTAAATTTCTTAGGGTTTCTTAATTTTAGACTAGTTTTCATTATATCTGTATAAACGACTGTAAGGTTAGTTGTAGTATGTAGATATAGCCTACTTGAAATTGCAAAAAAAAAAAATATATATGTATATATTTGTCCATATCAAATAGTTGAATGCAATTCACTTTTAGTTGTCAGCTTGTATAAGCACACATTATGCAATTCAATATTAATCATGAATAAAAAAAAAAAAAAATGCATTTCAACAGGTGTAGTGAAATTTTTGATATATGACCCCTAACCCCCCCAATCAGGTGTCCAGTCCCGTCACACTGGTGCTCAAATTACATTTCCAAGGTTGGCAGGTCTTTTTTCATTTCAATAAAAAACTTAAGATTGTTTAAATAAATAAATAACACTGATTTAAATATAACACTTACAAAATATGTCTATATGTGAACTTACCCATCAGATGTAATTATTTTGTATTTTGGAAAATCAGACTTCTCTTTGTGTGTTCTGGAAATATTAAAAGAAGGAATTCATAAAATAATAAAGAAAACATGCTCATTTTTTGTTACATGTTAATCAGTTTTTGCTCATCTCTATGGAGAGATTTACATTTTAATTTTTAGGGTTAGTCATTGACTCTCTTTTGATTATAATGTTTTTAATCATATTATCTTCACACAAGAGCATTATGTTTCAATTTTAATCTAAATTAGAAAAGTAAATTAGAAAGAAAATAAAAGATAATAGTTTTAAGAATTTATCATGTCCTATCAGATACAGTAATTCAGTACATTTGATTTGATTTTTTTTAACATTATTTCTAAACATCCATGGACACTCACCATCCCTATTTATCACCTTGATAAATACAATAATCATACAATATATTTTTAAAGTATACATAACTAACTGAATCCTGACAGAGGCACTGCATTATCTTTCCCCTCAAAAGTGGGTTGCATTAATAAAAGCTCAAGACTGACTGCTTTAAAACATAATAGTAACAGAAATCACGTTATGAAGCAGCATATAAAGCAGTGAAAGTTCACATCAGTTAAATGTACTCACGGAGAAATCTGTTCAGAGCTCGGTGGGGTTAGGTGAGATTCTTCTGGTGAAGAACTCTATAATACAAACCAGAGAAATTAGCAGAGAATCATAAGCACTGTAATCCACAATAACTCAATCAGAGCACAATAACTTACCATCTTTTTTTTTTGAGTAGTTCCCAGGGCAGGAGCCACCAAGACACTACTTTCTCTTTGATAAAGTGTTTCTGTATGCCGGCCTACAGTCTCGTCTCTCCACCAATGGACCTGTCTGTCAGATGAACTCCTGCCCCGGGACCTTTTTTTATTTTTATAAAATCGGCTTTTTTTAAAACAGCAGCTTTGGAGGATCATGTAAAATGAGAAGCTGGTAAACGGTTTCTCATTTATAGTTTGATTAGGCCCAACCCTTTACAATCACGTCACGTAACAATGCTGTTCATCTCGATTAACACGTGCCTTCAGGTACTGAACGATGCCAAGAACGCCAGCCTAGACAATGAAGAACAGATCCACGTAAACAAGAGTCTGATTTCACAACCCAGATCATCTTCATTCAGAGTCACTCAACCAGTTCACCTTCTTCTCTACGCAAACCATGACATTTCCATTTCCACAGCTAACAAGAATATGTTCCCATTAAATTATGAAAACTTTACTTCTGAATGTTTCCCTCATATGTTAAGGGAATGTTTTCTCTATTGTATCATTCTTCAAACATTATGGGAACGTTACTTTTGTATGTTCTCTGAATGTTCTCAAACAATTAGTAACATTTAAAAAACATTAGATGAATGTCCAACTAAAAAAAAACATTCCATGAACGATGTTTTAATATGTTTCTGTGCGTACGTTTTGAGAACTTTGAAAGAACGTTCTATTAACTTCACTGGAAGAACGTTTGTTCATATAACTATGCAAGAACCTTGAGAGAACATTATGTTTTCTCTTCTCTGGTTCCAAACTAAAACAGTTCAAAACATCTATTAAAATCATTAAATCTCATCTTACATGCCAATAAATTAATAGTTTCAGTATTTGAGTTCTTGTGTTGCTTTGTTAAAGTGATCAGCAAATGATTTGCATTTAATATAAAAAAGTATATAAAAAATATAAAACTGTCCTAGTTGAGAATCACAATGGATGAAAAGACACAAATACGATCATTTAGATCAAATCTGAGGATGATATATGAGATTGACTTTTATCCATTTGAACACATTAGAGTTTTTCACAAGACACAGTTTTTTGAAACATTCACCCATTTTCACAAATCCAAATATTCAAACTAAATTCACTGATCCTCTGACTCTTCTGGCAAAATCAAACAATGCTTTCAGATCACACACATATCAGTCAATATATACAGTAACCTCTACAGATCATTAAATAGACTCCTGAAAAAAATAGAGAACGACATATTGGATTCATATATACTGTATACACTGTTCAGGCATAACATTATGACCACCTTCCTAATATTGTGTTGGTCCCAAAACAGCCCTGACCCGTCACCGGTTCACCACTGTTCCTTCCTTGGAGCACTTTTGATAGATACTGACCACTGCAGACCGGGAACACCCCACAAGAGCTGCAGTTTTGGAGATGCTCTGACCCAGTCTCTAGCATCACAGTTTGGTCCTTGTCAAACTCGCTCAAATCCTTACGCTTGCCCATTTTTCCTGCTTCTAACACATCAATGTTGAGGACAAAATGTTCACTTGCTGCCTAATATATCCACCCACTAACAGATGATCAGTGTTATTCACTTCAGTTCCCTTCATGCCTGATCGGTGTTAAAGATGTTTCTGAAGAATTCAGGTTTAAGAATTTGTATAATCTTATCAGATACAATCAGTCCCTTTGATTTTATGTATTACTATTTCTAAACATCCACAGACACTTGCTGTCCCTATTTTTCACCTTAATAAATACGTATACAGCTGTAAAAATGACATGAATGAGGTCATTTACACTCATTGCTTTTCAAACATTATAGTGGCAGGAAGCACATGACGCAGCATCTCAACCGGTGATCCTGAACGTACTTACAGAGGATTTTGGTCAAAGCTCTGAAGATCTACGTATGAGTCTTCATTCAAAGAAAAGGAGGAATCAGAAATTAGCAGAAGTATGCAGTTTAAACATCAATCGCTGTAATCCACACTAACTCAATCAGAGCAGAAAAACACATCATGGTTTTTAGTTCAGCAGTTCCTGGAGCAGGAGACTCTACTTTCTCTTGGGTGGAGAGGCTCTGAATGTCACAGGAAATAAAGATAGATGCAATAGCAAGTGGTAATATCTCATTTATTGAGCTTCACTCCAGAAAGTCAGAGAAACATGTAACACAAGCAGGAGAGCGGTGACACAGGGACTTTGATGAGCCGTGACGTGGAGATGATGAAAATTGAGCTGTAGTCCGGGTGAGAGGTGATCGTGTAGGAGTCCAGGTGATCTGTAGTCATGAAACATCCAACGAGGAACACAAGACCGGGAACACTGATACGAAGAACTCCAACGAATGCACACACGAGGAACGAGGAACAAAACAGGGAACTCCAACAACGATCTGACAAACATGAAACGAAAGACAAGGCATTAAATAGGCTGGCAGAGATTAGAAACAGCTGCCGCTGATCAGACAATCAGCGGCGACGCCCACATGAAACAATTAACGTGACAGCACAACGTAAACACAGACAACAGAGTGAGACAGCGGATCCACAACCGTGACAGTACCCCCCCTCCTAGGAACGCCTCTCGGCGTTCCCAGGAGCACCTACCTGTCGATTGTAATCATCGATAAGGGAGTGATCCAGGATGTCCCTGGCAGGAACCCAACTTCTCTCCTCTGGACCGTAACCTTCCCAGTCCACCAAGTACTGAAATCCGCGTCCCCTCCTTCTCGAGTCCAGAATGCGGTTAACCGAATAAGTGGGTTCCCCGTCTACGAGACGCGGCGGTGGAGGAACCGGGGTAGGCGGATTAATGTGTGAATGAAACACAGGCTTGATTTTAGACACATGGAAGGCGGGATGAATTCTCCTGTACGCTGGAGGAAGTTTGAGTCGGACTGCCACCGGACTAATGATCTTGGTGACAGGGAACGGGCCTATGAATTTAGGAGCAAGCTTATTGGAAACGGAACGGAGAGGAATGTTCTTAGTAGAAAGCCACACTTTTTGACCTACGACGTATACGGGAGGCTTCGACCGGTGGCGATCAGTCTTAGCCTTGGTGCGCGCCCCCACTTGGAGAAGAGTCTCGCGGGCTCTAGTCCAAGTGCGGTGACACCTCTGGATGAAGGCGTGAGCGGAGGGGACCGCAACTTCGGATTCCAGACTGGGAAAGATAGGTGGCTGGTACCCTAAACTACATTCGAACGGTGAGAGGCCCGTGGAAGACACTGGTAACGAATTATGTGCGTACTCAATCATAGAGAGTTGCTGGCTCCAGGAGCAAGGATTCTTGGAAACCACACATCGCAACATTCTTTCCAAATCCTGGTTGGCTCTCTCGGTTTGACCATTGCTCTGGGGATGGAACCCAGACGAAAGACTAACGGTCGCCCCCAGCAACTTACAAAACTCTCGCCAAAATTTGGACACAAATTGGGGCCCCCTGTCGGAAACCACGTCCACCGGGAGGCCATGTAACCGAAAGACGTGGTCCACGACAGTTACCGCTGTCTCCTTAGCAGAGGGTAATTTAGGCAAAGGAATAAAATGAGCCGCCTTCGAGAACCGGTCCACTACGGTCAAAACAACCGTGTTTCCCTGGGAGGGTGGGAGGGCGGTGACGAAATCTAGCGCGATGTGGGACCAGGGTCTCGAAGGGACAGACAGCGGTTGGAGTAACCCATCTGGGGGTCGATTGGAAGTCTTACCAGTGGCACAAACCGAGCAAGCCAAAACAAAACTGCGAATGTCACGAGCCATGGCAGGCCACCAGAATCGTTGTTTGACCAAAAAACTGGTGCGATTAACCCCTGGATGACAGGCCACGTTGGAACAATGACCCCACTTGATGACATTGGACCTTAACCTCTCCGGCACAAACAATCGATTCGGTGGGCACCCGGGCGGAGGCGTTACCCCTTCTAAGGCCGACTTGACCTTCGATTCGACCTCCCATGTCAGAGTGGAGACCACTAATGTCTCGGGAAGAATACACTCGGGAGTAACCGGGCGTTCGGAAGGATCAAAAATACGAGAAAGGGAATCGGGTTTGATGTTCTTAGAACCCGGGCGGTACGAAAGAGAAAAATCAAAACGTCCGAAAAAAAGTGCCCACCGAGCCTGCCTGGAGTTAAGTCTTTTAGCCGTTCTGATATATTCTAGATTCTTGTGATCAGTCCAAACGATGAAAGGTACCCCCGACCCTTCCAACCAATGACGCCACTCCTCCAACGCTAACTTGACTGCCAGCAACTCTCTGTTACCAATGTCATAATTGCGTTCGGCTGGAGATAAACGATGAGAAAAAAACGCGCAGGGGTGAACCTTATCGTCTGCGGGAGAACGCTGGGATAGAACTGCACCTACCCCCACCTCTGACGCATCGACCTCCACCACGAACTGACGTGAAGGATCAGGGGCTATGAGGATGGGAGCCGAAACAAAGCGGCTTTTAAGTTTGGCGAATGCAGCCTCAGCTGCATCGGACCACCTGAACGTCGTTCTGGGGGAGGTCAAGGCGGTCAGAGGCGAGGCTAGTTGGCTGAAATTGCGAATAAACCGCCGGTAAAAATTGGCGAATCCCAGAAACCTCTGTAGGGCCTTACGGGAATCTGGACTTGGCCAATCCACCACAGCCTTAACCTTGTCAGGATCCATGCGAACTCCCTCAGACGAGACGATGTACCCTAGGAAAGAAACAGACTGTGCATGAAAATCGCATTTCTCTGCCTTGACAAAAAGCCCATTCTCTAGCAGACGCTGAAGCACTCGCCTGACGTGTTGAACATGTTCCTGGAGAGATGAGGAGAAAATCAATATGTCGTCCAGGTAGACATATATGAACTGGTCAACCATATCTCTCAACACGTCATTGACGAGTGCCTGGAAGACCGCCGGGGAGTTGGACAGCCCGAAGGGCATGACCAAGTATTCAAAGTGCCCCCTAGGGGTGTTAAAGGCAGTCTTCCACTCATCCCCCTTCCTAATGCGGACCAAATGATAAGCGTTCCTCAAATCCAATTTA
This sequence comes from Ancherythroculter nigrocauda, assembly GCA_036281575.1. Classification (NCBI taxonomy): domain Eukaryota; kingdom Metazoa; phylum Chordata; class Actinopteri; order Cypriniformes; family Xenocyprididae; genus Ancherythroculter; species Ancherythroculter nigrocauda. Next base: position 286,148 of record VTFQ01000311.1, read on the forward strand.
GTGAAAATGGATGCTCCCTGCAACCTCTCGAAAGCTGAAGACATCAACGGCAAAGGATAGGTATTCTTTACCGTGATGTTATTCAACCCTCGGTAATCAATGCAAGGTCGCAAGGAGCCATCCTTCTTTCCAACAAAAAAGAACCCCGCCCCCGCTGGAGAAGAGGAAGGGCGAATGAACTTAGCTGCTAGAGAATCAGAAATATATTTCTCCATGGCCTCCCTCTCGGGAACGGACAAAGAGTACAACCTGCCTTTAGGCGGAGACTTACCGGGAACTAAATCTATAGCACAGTCATAGGGACGGTGCGGAGGAAGAGAAGCAGCCCGGGACTTACTGAACACTTCCTTCAGGTCTAGATACTCCGCGGGCACGTTTGACAGATCCGCTGCCTTCTCCTGTAACACAGAAACAGACACAGAAGAACAAGCAGACACAAGACAAGACTCATGACACTGAGTGCTCCATTCCAGGACGGTGTGAAGTCGCCAGTCCACCCTGGGATTGTGCTGTGTGAGCCAGGGGTGCCCGAGTACGATGGGAGCCAGAGGTGAGTCCATGAGAAGGAACTGAATAGATTCAGAGTGATTGCCAGAAGTGACGAGAGTGACAAAGTTGGTGGTGAGAGTGATGTTCGGTAGATTCTGGCCATTGAGAGCGTTGACGGAGATCTGTCTGTTGAGGGGAATGATGGGTAATAGAAACTTCTGTGCAAAATGAGTGTCAATGAAGTTACCTTCAGCTCCTGAGTCCAGTAAGGCTTGACAGGTGAGTGTGTGATTGGCCCATCTCAGTCTTACCGGAAGGAGAGTGGATGTTGAGGACTTCTCAGCGGAGATCCCACCCGATAGTAGCCTCAAACGTACTACCGGGCTCGATCTTTTACTGGACAGGCATTAAGGAAATGGCCCGCCCCTCCGCAGTAAATGCATAGTCCTTGGGATCTCCGCCGTTCTCTCTCCTCCCGGGAAAGCCGAGCTCTCCCCACCTGCATGGGTTCAGGATCGAAAGAGGGACCGACCGTGTCCCTTGCGTTGACCCCTCGAGCCTCTGCGCCCCGAAATCCCAGGCCTGGTCGAGGGAGATTCTCCAGCTGATTAATACGGGTATCCACCCGCAGGGCCAGGTCAATAAGTCCATTAAGACTCTGTGGTAAATCCAAAACGTAGATTTCTCTTTGGACACGGTCGGCCAACCCATGCAGGAAGACGTCCCACTGCGCCTCCTCGTTCCACTTGCACTCCGCCGCCAGAGTCCGGAACTCAATTGAATAATCCGCCACCGTGCGATCTCCTTGCTTCAACGCCGTCAATCTGCGGGCTGCATCTCTTCCAGAGACCGCACGGTCAAATACTCTTCTCATCTCGGCGGCGAGTGCCAGGAACGAGGAGCAGCATGGATCGCGACCCTCCCACACCGCCGTTCCCCACAATGCCGCCTGTCCGGTGAGCAGAGTCAGCACAAACGCCACCTTGGCCTCCTCTGCTTCAAAGGTGCGTGGCTGGAGAGAAAAGTATAATGAGCACTTGTTCAGAAAAGCTCGACAGAAACTTGGCTCACCGGCATAAGTCTGTGGTGTAGGTAGACGTGGTTCAGGCTGATCCGTCAGCGATGGTAGTGGGGGAGGAACGGGCGGCGTGGGTGGCGCAGCGGGACTACGCAGTTCTTGTAGCTGTTGGGAGAGCTCGGACACCTGTGTCACCAACGCCTGTACGGCGCGACCGGTAGATGAAATGCTCTCCTGCTGTTGATCCATCCGCGCAATGCTGTGGTTGATGAACTCCGTTAATGCTGCGGAACTTGCTGCATCCATAATGTTGGTCAGATCGTTCTGTCACGGGAAATAAAGATAGATGCAATAGCAAGTGGTAATATCTCATTTATTGAGCTTCACTCCAGAAAGTCAGAGAAACATGTAACACAAGCAGGAGAGCGGTGACACAGGGACTTTGATGAGCCGTGACGTGGAGATGATGAAAATCGAGCTGTAGTCCGGGTGAGAGGTGATCGTGTAGGAGTCCAGGTGATCTGTAGTCATGAAACATCCAACGAGGAACACAAGACCGGGAACACTGATACGAAGAACTCCAACGAATGCACACACGAGGAACGAGGAACAAAACAGGGAACTCCAACAACGATCTGACAAACATGAAACGAAAGACAAGGCATTAAATAGGCTGGCAGAGATTAGAAACAGCTGCCGCTGATCAGACAATCAGCGGCGACGCCCACATGAAACAATTAACGTGACAGCACAACGTAAACACAGACAACAGAGTGAGACAGTGGATCCACAACCGTGACACTGAATGCCTACAGTCTCTTAACCAGTGGATCGGTCTGTCAGATGAACTCCTGCCCCAGGACCTTCTATGACATTCTATGACTCTGTCACACTTTCACGCTTTTACGTGTTTTACAAGGTAATAAAATTGGCTTTTCTTAAAGAAGTCAGTTTGGTGTATGATGTAAAATGAAAAGCTGGTAAATGGTTTCTCATTGATTAGCCCAACCCGACCAAATCACAACACAAAGCAATGCTGTTCATCTCGATTAACACGTGCCTTCAGGCACTGAACGATGGAAATAATGCTGCCCAGATGATCAAATCCTCATACTTGAGTTTCTGATTTCACAACCCTGATGATTCCTGTCAGTCCACACAAACCCATAACATTTCCACAGCTAACAAATATATTCCAAAAGAGTTCAGCTGAGCTTCCCGTTCATTTTGAAAACATTATTTCTGAATGTTCTCTCCAGCTTTTTTTTAAAAAAATTTTTAAACTTGGTCATGTAACTATTGAGGAAACATTCCATTGTTTCATTCTTCAAACGAATGTTACTTTTGAATGTTCTTTGAATATTCTGCAAATAGTAACATTTAAAAACGTTACACAAACTTCCAAACGAAACATTACAGAAAACAAAACAAAACAAAAACTTTTCCATGAACATTGTTAATAATGTTTTTGTGCTAACTTTGAGAACATTATTACAGACCAGATAAACTTATAATATGTCGTCTTACACACCAACAAATGAACAGTTTTTCTTGTGTTGATCAAGTGGCCACAGATTGTGTTTCTGTTTCTTGTAAAGTGAAACACACTGACAGAAACTCACTCAGGTGTGCTGATGTCAGTCAAAGAGAAAGTAGTTCAACGAGGTCTAATTTGTTGAAAAGTCATCAGAATAAAATATTTATACCATAACATACAACAATGTCCAAGTTGAGAATCACAGTGAAGCAAAAGACACAAATATGATCAAATCTGAGGATGATGAAGGAGATTCATGTTTATCTGTTTGAACACATTTAAAACACAAAAACTCATTTCTGTTTGTCCAGTTCAAAGTGACTTTAGCTCTATAAAAACTATAGAAACTCTTCCTCTGTTTGCTGTATCACTAGTTAATACATTAATATTTGTTTGAAAACTTATTTAAAATGTTTTCACTCTGCAAGAAAAATTTTCTTGGTCTTGTTTTCCAGCACAAATATCTAAACATTCTTAAATCAAGATACATTTACAGGTGTCTGAAGATATTAAGTCTTGTTTAATGAAAAATCATCAAAATGAAGTGAGTTTGTGATTAAAACAAGAACAAATATCTGCCAGTCAGAAAAATCTATTATATTCAAACAGTTGAACACTTGATGTTTTTTCAGAAGAGACTCTTTACATCATCATCCTCATCATCTTCATCATTATCATCAGTCAAATATCTTTAGAAGAATCAAGGTGTGTCTTTACAGGAACCAGAATCTCCTCATACCTGCGGCCGCTCGAGTCTGCCGGTGTTTACTGCAGTAATACTGTGATTTACTCCAGCTCTTCAACATATCTGACTGATGATTATGATGATGGAAACATTCTGTGCTTTACACTGTCATAACCTGCTGACAAGAGACTGGTTTAGAGATTCAATGCTTTCAACCCTTCAAACTAATGACACAATATAGAAATCAAATGATTTGAAATGGAAGTTTATTGAAACACTGGTGAAACTCTGCATGTGTGTTTTATGTGAGAATATGGAGGAAAAACAGCTCAGTTTCATTCAGAGACTCAAACTGATCAAAAACATGCTGTTTGCTGATATTAATATGATATTCTGAAGATTGTAATGGAAATCAATGAGATCTTTATAACAGATACTGACATAAAATACATATAAATATCAATATCTGCCAATAATGTCTTTCAATACAATGATGATTGAGAGATAAACCTGATGATCATATCTGATACTCATGATTTTGATCATAAATGATGTCTGGATAATCAAGTAAACCTGAAATATTACATTACAATTTCAAAGTTATTCTTACGTTTGCTTGATGAAATCAGAGCAGATTTCAAAGACACGTGAAGCACGAGCTGAAGGACGTTTGTTCAATTATACTGTAAGACTTTCACTGGATTAAAGAGTCGAATCTATCAGAATAATCTATCTAAACATTTCAAGTACACAGGTAACACTTTACAATATCTAACCAATATTAGTGTTTGTTCTTCCCACATATTTAAAATATTTAAAAAATATAAATATTTTGAACTTGTAGGGTCATCAAGAACAAATATCTCCACTGTTAATATATATCTGCTGTAGAGCAGCTTTACTGAGCTGTGAATCTGATCTGGGTAGCGTTTCCCAAAAGCATCGTAAGCCTAAGAAGATCGTAGCTCCATTGGTTTCAATGGAGCTACGATCAACTTAAGCTTACGATGCTTTTGGGAAACGCAGCCCTGACGGATCAATCTGGAGATGCAGGAGAATAAAATCACGTGATGCTGATTGGCTGATTGGATGATCACGTGCCTGAACAAGCGGTTTCATTACTCAAAGTTTTTCAGCAGCGTGCACACTAACGACATCTTGTGGTCAAAGCATGGAAAAGCTGTTTTTGTTTCTCAGATGACCCTCTAATTGTTTCATATAATAAATGTGTGAGTCCTCCTCACATCCCTCACCTGACAATAAACCAGCATACATTCAAAATGCACGTGCACACCAACTCATTTTACACACATCTTATTTTTATGTGTAAAATCCATATAATTTTTTTGATACATAGTATGTAAACAATATGCTATATATATAATAAACATGTATTTCTAATTTGCGTATTACACATACAGTACAAAGACATATGAATGAATGATGAAATGATTACATAAATGATGAAATTATTACATAAATAACATTTGTACATGGGAATGAACCAATGAGAAGACAGAAGAGTATCACGTGACAAGACAAACCAATGAGAAGTAAAGTCACCTTTATTCATATAGTGCTTTATACAATAGTGTTTCAAAGCAGCTTAACAGTGATAACAGGAAAATTAATTTATTCATCAATTATCAAATTAAGCCATTTTGTTTTTTTTGCACAGAAAAAGTATTCTCGTCTCTTCATAACATTAAAGTTGAACCACAGCAGTCACATGACTGTATATATAGGGAGCAGGGGCGGGTCTACGTGGTGGCCAGGGGGGGCACCGGCCCCCCCTGAAATTCGATTGGCCACCCCAGGTGCCCCCCCTATAAGATGTCTTGTGATTGGTTCATTTTACGGCCAATCAGTTTATAGACTCTACTGAAGTTCGCGATTCAAAGAAGTGCAACGTCAGAGAAACAACGGTCGTCGCGGACTTGGACTTTTACTTTATCCAGTCCCTCTAGAAAAACGCGATTATGCGATCGCCTGATTTCATGCATAATCAGCCAAAGTCCGCATATTTATGCGGGGGTCGCATTTTTTCAAATACGCCGCACTTTCGCCGCATAAATTGCCGATTTCAGCAAGCAAAATATGCGGGGCTAGCATGATTTTATAATCCCTGCATTTTCGTTGCAAAAAAGTCACATATATCTTAGCAGAAAGTTGAAAAATGTTGCGTTTACTTCACACTAGTAAAGCGCCATTATTTTCCCCCTATTGCCATGGGAACCTTGTGAAGTGACGTAATTACGCGACGTGAACATCATCTGCAAACCATGAAACCATGATGAAGCACACAAATCATTCTCATTTGCCAATAAAAATAAGCGCAAAAGACCGCGCGAAGCAGTTTCCCGGTGTGTTACATGACAGTGGGGGCAAAATTGCACTCCGTGCAACTGCGTGTTGACGCTGGAAAACCACTTTCACTTTGCCACCGCCAAGGATGGTTAAAGCAGCAGCGGAAGCAGGCAGGAAGAAGCACACATTTTTTAAAATATTTTATTTATTCATTTTTATAGAAGTTGTTGGATATTAATAATAATATGTTTATTTTATATAGCGCCTTTATACAAACACATATTCCTTTTGTAAAGCTACAGAACTTGTTTGACTCAATGTTTTGTAAGTTTGAGCCATGTGTTAATTAAGGTCTGAAATAAAACAGAATGAGAACTTAAATATTCTCTAAATATTATCTAAATATTTTAGTATGCTTGCTTATCATAGGAAGTAATAGGAAATTACTCTTTACATTAAAGTAGTAGCCTAGTGAGAACAGGGTGTTGGGGGAATCACCTTTTATTTTTTTCTGTTTTTCATCAAACCGCAGTTTTTGCAAGTTCCCGCAATTTCATCGCATAAAATTGCAAAAATATCCCGCATATTCCATTGCATTTTTTAAGAAACGTGCCGCAAAATCAAGCATTTTAGCCCGCAACAATCACAAAAAAATTCCGCGTTTTTCTGGAGGGACTGTTTATCAAGTGTGGGAAGTCACACACAAACAAAGAGCTGGTAGGTAACTTTTATGGATGGTTTAAAATGTTTGTATGGTTTTCTCAGATCAATGTTTTTACCCCATCAGGCTCTGCTCGCGTTGGTCGTGGTTGATTTCAATCGAATGTTCAGTCAACGTTTAATAAAACACAATAAAAGTAAAATACGCTGGGGCTATCAAACAGTAAACACTGTCATGGTGATTTGCATATTTTGTATCAGTTTATTTTGTGACAGTGACCACATAGCAAGATTGCACCAAATGACAATATGCACAGAATGTTCCAAAATAATAATAATAATAATTGTCTGTTGACACGTTACTTGTTAATGCATGAGAGTAAGTCAGTTAGATAGTTAAATTGTCAGGCCTAACTTAATGTTAGTCATTTACACGTGAAATGACATGGATGCATTCTGTGCATTTCATTCACAATTTGAACAATTTTTGAAACATAAGTGTTTCTTTTGAAGGCAGGGAAGAGAGCAGTGCCAAGCCATGAAAAGAAGTAAAGATAAACTAAAGACTGTTCTTTAATATGTTAGCAGAGCACAATGTAATGGTTCCATATTTTATTTTTAAATTGTGGTGTTTTCATTTGAACTGTTACAGTGCTAAAACTTTAACTCTGTGTTACTCAGCTTTTTTGTAAATTAATCTGAAAGAAATGTTGAATGAAACACTATGATGTTTTGGCCAAACCATTTGATTTATTACAGTGGGGGGATTTTTTTTTAAATTTATTTATCATTATTTGAAAGAGATGGTGAATAAAACTACTGTATATTGTAATGGCCAAACTACTTATTAAAAGCAAATAGTAGACATCGTTTCTGCTTCTGGGTTTTTAAAATTGCTCATTATTAAAATTGCTTTTATTTTATAAACTTGTTAGTTTTATTAAAACACTAAAAATAATAAACACTGGCTCTCAAATTTAACTTAATGGATATATACAGGGATGACAAAAAACTAAATCAAAAATGTGCTTTATTACTACATTTGTTTACAAGTAACTTTATTCAAGTTAAAAAAAATAATAATAAAATCAATAGGATTTATGTAATATACTGTAGAATTTAGCTTTTTTTTTTGGTCACTGGCGGCCACCCCATTTGGAGGCAGTGCCCCAGCATGGCCCCCCCACTGAAAATGCTCTAGACACGCCCCTGATAGGGAGTCAGCTGATGTGAGCTCGACTGACGTGACCTGCCAGAACTGACGCTGACGCTGGATTTTTGAGCAAAAAGCTGAGAAATTGTGTTTTTGTTAGAGACGACATCCGGATGGGATTCAGAACAAGGATCGAAATACAGATGGAGTAGATCGAGTCCTTCACAGTCCTGGGTCGACATTTCCTTCAGTAACATTAGGCAGTTTTGATCTACATGCTGTTTAATGTTTGTAATGTACAGATGTGTATGATTATAACATGATACTGCATGTTTCAGCTTCTTCTTTACCCAAGTTTTGATCTGGAGATTCTTTAATCTTTCAGAAAATGTGTAATAGCGCCACCTACCGTAAAACAGTGAAAACACTGATTGACTGATAAATTCAGTCAATGGCAGGGAAAGAGTAGATTTGAAGTAAATTCATGTGTACACTACCAGTGGACTAGCCAACACAAGAATTCAGATAATTACGAACATATCTGTTTTCTTAATGAATTTATATTTAGATGTAGCCAAGAACTCAATTATATAAAAAGATTGAGTACAAGTAAAGGCCAAATATACTTAGAGCTTTCTGTCAGTATGTCAAGTATACTTGAGTATAATTTTAAGTATATTTCTAAGAAGTACATAAAAAAGTAGACAAAGTATACTTTTCTATTTTTAGTTTTAAAAAGTATACTAATAGCACTAATAAACGTTTTTGTAAGGGTAAACCCATTGGATGTTTGCCACGGAAAGTGCATTGTACTTGTGGGATTTATTTTGTGTGATAATGTTGGGTAATTTGGTTTGCTGTTCGTGGATGATGCAGTTGTGTAATTATGGATATGTGTTTGGTATTGTTATAGTTATGTGTGAGCGGGACTCCCTATATGAGCTCGCACAAATAACAGAAGTCAGTAAATCTGTGATGAATGTATGCCTGCATTAATACACTGAACCCGTTTACAAGACACTGGAGCTTCTTCATCTTCCACAGCTCCTCCGTCCAGCCCTGAAACTTGTGTAGTTTTGGTCAGTGTTTATTTAAAAACACCCAATTATGCAGAATATAAGATGGTAAACATTTAATTGATGAGTTGTCAACATGATATATAACAATTCAACATATACGGTATGATTTTACCTCAAAATCCAACAATTTGACACAAAATGATAACTGCAAATCATGTTTCTCTGCTGGAGTCCAGCTGTTTCTGTGAATTGCAGCGATAAATTTGCTTCTTTTTTCTGTGGATTTCAGCAGTCTGTAAATATATAGCTCAGGTTTTGTGTCAAAGCTATTTGTACAGTCAATCACAAAGCTCTTTCCCGTTTTGGATGTGTTTTGTGTGTTTTTCGCGGCATTCACGCTGCCGCTCCATCTTTTTGCCACTCAGTGGGCGTAACCGCAGCATAACAGCCATCAGTGACGTCACGTGCATACCCTATCTAAATATCTTTTACTAATTTACACACTCCATCCAAACCTGGAAACCATGTCCGCTCTCTATTGCCCTCTAATGGCCAGGAAGAAGAAATTCACCCCTGTAACAGGTTAACTCTTTACCCTGTTCATTTAAATATACAAATAAAAGTGACAATGCTAGCATTCAATTAGAGTAGTAATCTTTAACAATCACCAACACAGCTTTGTGGTCGATTGTTGGGTATATTATTATTATTATTATTATTATATACTAACACAATGTTGGTCCAGATTATCTGGCTGAAAGATCTCTCTAGATTCAGGCTGATAGAGTTGAGGTTAAGAGAGCTGAAATTCACTTTCCTACAGCCAAGAAAACAGAGAAAACAGGAGACGACGTGAAAGGAAATAGATTTATTGAATAAATGTGTTTGTTGAGAATGACATTGAGCAGGTGTTTTCTAACAGGCAGTGAGATGGAGAATCACCAGTTTGTCAGTGTCTTTAGATGGAAACATCTCGTCTTTATCAGGTGGATTTATAAAGATGGAGACACATGATCCTCTGCACAACACAACATTACAACAAGAAATGACCAGAGAAGAAAAACAGATTAATAGTTTCATGGAGTCTAAGGTTTGAGCTAAATCATTAAATCCAGAAAACTGTAAGATAAACAAGTGAAAACAAAAGCAGTACTCATGCACTCTAATTATCCTCAACTGAAATTTGAAAGTTTGTTTTTAAGGATAAATTTACTCTTTCCAGCTTAAAATGTGGAAAAAACGATTTTATATTTTCATAAACGATTCTAACACTAAAGCTGTTAATGTGATCACTGAGCTTCTCACATATAAACTTTTCATATTCTTCATTAACTAGATCACACCACTTAGAATTAAAAAGTAAACAAATTTCTTTAATATTTTCCTCACTAACATTCAGTTTTGTTAGTTGTATCTTTATATTATCAGTTTGCTCTTTTCTAAAACTCTTCAACTCATCTGATTTCATTTTATTTTTATTAAATTCAATATTTAACTTAATGTCTGTTTCTGGAATTAATTTCTTAATTTCTTGTAAGATATAATTTTTAATTAAATTTTGCTCTTTGTCTCCTAGGACACATTCAAATTTTGATTTAGGATTTTGTTTGTAAAGTATGTTTTTACATTTAAATATGTTTTTAAATTTAACTATGTTTTTATTTAAAGGGTCTTTATCACTTAGTTTCATTAGTGTTTTTACTATAGGCCCTGTTATACCATAAATGTCCTGGAAGGTAATGTTCATATCTATATTATTTTTATACATTTCTTTAGACAAATTAGCTAATTTGATCATACAAGGATCACAATCTCCTTTTATGCCAGAACAAGGATTTAATTTAGTAAAAATGTGTACAGCTTTAATATTTCTCTTATATTTTTTATTATTAAAATAATTATCTATATCTTGTATGCATTTATATTCACTGTGATGTCTGTCAGGATGTTGTGTAGTCTGACCAACAGTTTCTGGTGTAAAGGGTCCAATTAGTATAAGTCGTCCCTCTCTTAATTCAATCACTGCAAAGGCAAACTGTCTGTCTAAATCAACCCTTTTATCAATTTTAAAGCGCTTTATAAAGTGTACAATTTCTGAAGACATAGTTTCATTGATGGGAAAAAAAATTGTTTTAAGAAAGTGAGTATGATCATTTAAACAACACATTGACAAATATAAATCAATTAGTTTCTGTACTTTTTTAAAAGTTTCATTCTTCACACTCAAATCAATAATAATGATGTTGCCCTTTTCATCTTCGTATATCCACAGCTTCTCTTCATTCTTCCAAAAATCCAAGAATCTGACAAAACATTGAAATTGAAACCAAATGAACAATCAGATGTGTGTTGATGATATAATTGACTTCACACAGTTAATAACAGTATAGCAGACGCAGATTGTCTTGGATTTAGCAGCTGTTTTTCACCTTTTCGTAACTGCAGGTTAAATGACTGTTGTTTGATTGTGTTGTTTCTTTCTTTAGATTTAGCGTTCTGATCGTTAGGCTGACATCTTCATGTGTTTGTTAATGATCATGTAAAACTCAAAGTTACAAATATACCCCGTTCAAACACTAGGGGTGTAATGGTTCATATGTCTCAAGGTTTAGTTTAGTTTAGTTTAGTATCTAGTAATTAATCTAGTATTTGATCTTACTTTTAAGTCCAAATACTGTCACAGTGTGTTTAGTCCTGTTGCACATACAATCAATTTGTACATTTTTACCTTCTGGGCTTAAAGCGCTTCTTGTCCTTCACTTCAGGTTCATCAGATTCATCTCTCTTTCTTTTCATCTATAATGGAAGAGAGGAATCAGAGCCAATGGTTAGTATGATTTTATCCTTATATAATCTTCAAACACAGTAGAATAGTATTTAAACAGTTAAATCTAAATTAATATCTCAACAGATTGCATATTTATTGTCGTTTCTTTGCTTCTTGTTTATTTATTTGAGGTATGAGTAAATTTAATGTGTTATTATATATTTTTTTATTTTATAATGCAATGCTGATTTTTCTGTATATTTCTATATTATTTCTTACATTTGTATAATCACTGTTATGTTATCCACTGTCTGAATATATCAGTTTATATGTATATTTTAATATATAGTTTGTAGTTTATTTATGTTAGATGTATGATGTGCATTTACTGGAGAAGAGAAATGAGACAGTAAGTCATCATTTTTTTGCAGTGAAGTAAAAGGCAATTTGGATTTTGATTCGTCATTCATAGTGGGATGTTTGTTCATCTATAATAGTGACACTTAAAAACATTAGACAAGTAATCTCACGCAACAATAGATGACTGATTCACTGATTAACAACTATTTCTTTGACCACTTATTTTTAAATGTTTTGTTTATGCACTGCATAATGTGACACATTTTAAAAGACATTTCTTACGTTCACTGAACATTTCAATAGAAGCAGTTAAACTAACACTAGCACAACAATATATAAGAGCTGTGTGTTGTCTAGCGCAGAACATCATGAACACGTCCCACGATTTTCTTTTAATAAATAGAAAAAAGGTGATTTTGTGCCTCTTTGAGATGTTTGACAATTTTTGTGATATTAACTTTAGAACACAACTTGGTAAGACACATGGCTATGACTTTCTACCCAAGTTATTTTGTAAAACATATATTTTGTCTTTAAAAAATTATTGATTTGTTTCACAGGAAATGTAAGCTTCTATAACTTCTTACACTTTAATTTTTTGAAGCTTAGGTCTGTATTCCAAAGCATTCATGAATCACAACTATTAAAGTTCAGATCTGTGCTGTACATGCAGAATGTGACAGTGAACAGGTTAAAAAGCAAGCTAAACTAAATCAAACAGATCAGAATCACTCACCGCGGCTGTTGCCACAGAAGTGCCCGGGGCAGGAGCTCCGGAGACACTCTGGAGTAACTCGTCTCTCTGATGGGGGACTGCTGTATGCCGGCCTACAGTACGATCGCTCTCAATCGATGGAACCGCCGAGTCTGTTTCTACTGCCTCTAGATCAGTCTTGTTGCTCCTGCCCCAGGGGGGTAGTCCTATAAAACCTCTTTCCTTGAAGCTATGATACAAACCATACAAAAAAATTGATACAAATGATATGATAATTACGATACTAATTATTTGAGTTAATTTATCTAAGTGGAGCTTAGATAAATTATTTGATTTAATATTTTGATTCGTCATTTATTTTTTTCTTTATTTTTTTCTTTAGAGCAGGTGAGTTTGCTCTTTATAGTGTGCTGAGGCCACGCCCTTTAAAGGTGTGGGTTTAATGGAATATTTAATATATTTAAAGAATTCAGAATATGAGAGTAAAGGGTGTTGGGACGTGACCGGAGGGCCTCCACCCGACGACAGAAGATGAACCAGTCTAAGAATGATCCACACGAGGAGAAACACTGAGAGACGAGGCTATACGAGAGGAAGAATATCTCCTCACCATCAGGATCTGCTGACCCACTGAGCAAATTACGTCCAGAAGACGTCTTTTTCAGGTCTTGTCTCAGGTTGAAAAGACGTCCACTGAGGGGCCAGAATGAAAGTTTTTATGACGTCTTTTTTGGACGTCTTCTGGACATCCGATATAGACGAACACGCAGAATCACCAAAGGAGAAAAATCACAATTTTTAAGCCACCATCGTGGAGATGAGTGTTTGCTTTAGTTGGGCTCTTGACCCTTGCCTTATTAATATTAGAGTTTGTTTGGGCTGTTTTAACTGAGTTATAACAGCCAGACAAGTAAAGAGAAATGATCAGGTGTTGGTTACGTTTTCACATAATCATTATTTGATCTGAATATCTAAACTCATCTAGAGCCCAATCTCTGAGTTAGATTCACATTATTGATTACAGCAGCACTGTGATTCTACAGCACAAGATCAGTGTTTACAATATGATTCAAATGATTTCAGAAAAGGTGTGTTGAACAAAAAAACACACAGACATCAAGAATCAGCCTGTGAATCTCAACAGTGGTGAGAATAATAAAGCATGTTGCAGTGCATTCTGGGAGCCACCAATCAAAATTCATCCATGGCTCCCATCATGCATTGCTGCATGAATAAATTATGAGCTGAATTGTCTTAGTAATTTTCTTTATTCTCATATTCTATTTTGTTCTGTTTATGTGACTTTTTAGTAGCTTGTTTTCTAATGTTCAGAGTTGATCTGTTGATCAGAATATGTTGCTTGTCACCGTCGTTGAGATTCACAGGCTGATTCTTGATGTCTGTGTCTGTGTGTGCCTAAGAGAACGATTTTTTTATCATGTGAAATCCCTCAGATTATATTGATAAAGCTGATCTTGTGCTGTAGAATCACAGTGCTGCTGTAATCAATAATGTAAATCTAACTCAGAGATCAGGCACTAAATGAGTTCAGTGATTCAGGTCAAATAATGGTTATGTGAAAACATAACCAACACCTGATCATTTCTCTTTGCTTGTCTGGCTGTTCGACTCAATTAAAACAGCCCAAACAAACTCTAAAATTAAGAAGGCAAGGGTCAAGAGCCCAACTAAAGCAAACACTCATCTCCACGATGGTGGCTTAAAAATTGTGATTTTTCTCCTTTGGTGATTCTGCGTGTTCGTCTATATCGGATGTCCAGAAGACGTCAAAAAAAGACGTCATAAAAACTTTCATTCTGGCCCCTCAGTGGACGTCTTTTCAACCTGAGACAAGACCTGAAAAAGACGTCTTCTGGACGTAATTTGCTCAGTGGGGACCTTCTCTTTCAAGAAAATAAACCATCTGTAAAGACAATTAGACATGTGTGTCTCTTATTCAGTGATATAACTTTATTTTATTTCCTAAACCTGTTCCATCAGTGTCAAACCAAACAATGCTGTTCGTCTTGATTCACTTTCGTCGGGTGATGAACAACGACTGACGGCACTTCCTTTAATTCATTTCATTCTAATCAAAGTCAGTGCCTTGATAACTTTCTGAACACAAACTAAAATGATCACAATGGTGTCAAATCTCCACATCTGATCATGATCTGGTTCAGTTCTGAGGAGGATGAATGTGTTCATGTTTATCAAAGCACTTTATAGGAGTGTTTTTGAGCAACACTGCTGTGATGGGGATTCACCTCACATTACATTCATATTAAAAGTCAATATTGTAGTTTAAAGTCACATTGATTCTTCTATGATCGACTGATGTTCAGTATCTGTGGTGTAAGGGTTGGGCTCTCGGTTTCATTGTGAAACAAACACACAAACACACTGAAATCGCTCTGAATTCTGGGAATGTTCACTTTAAAACATCATAATCCCTGACAGAAGTGAGTGGATTCAGGGATAGAAACTTGCAGATTGTTCAGTTAGTGTTATTTTCCATTGGATTTTGAGTATTTCTTGAGGAACTGTAATGAACAGGTCTGGTTATTGACTTCATCATCATCAGTCAAATATGTTTCAGAGAATCAGGCGTCAGTTTATAGGAAACAGAAACACATCAGACCTGAAACACACACAACAACACTGCAGTGATGAGCGTTTAAATGTGTTTGAAAAGTCAAATAAAAACCTAACTAAACATTTAGCGCCTATACTGATCAGAAACTGACGTGCATTTTCATCTTCAGAACACAAATTAAGATATTTTTGATGAAATCTGATGCCCGTCGTCTCTTCTGTCGTGATAGCCGTAGAGCTGACGGCCGCTCCTGGTATCTCAGGTGTTGACGAGGACGGTGTCGTACTCCACAATCATTTAACTTCAGACCAGAAATCCAACATCACTAAATTAATCTCTGATTTGAAGTGTTTGTTTGGTGATGTTCGTAGACAAAAGCATGACATTATTGTGAATGGTGCTCGCCCTATTAAGCAGCATGTTTATCGTGTGAATACAGTCAAGAGATCTATTGTGCGTCAGGAGGTAAGTGATATGCTGGAGAATGGTTCAGCCAAACCCATCTGCAGTCCCTGGAGTTCTCCATGTTTGCTCATGCCTAAATCTGATGGCACGTTTAGATTCTGCACCGATGACCACAAGCTAAAGGCTGTGACTGTGCCAGAGAGTTATCCTTTACCGCGCATGGAAGACTGTGTAGACAACATTGGTTCTGCACGTTTGTTAGGAAACTGGATATGCTGAAAGGATACTGGCTGGTCCCACTTACACCACAAGCATCAGACATCTCAGCATCTATAACCGCAGATAACTTCCTTCAATATACAGCGATGGCTTTCGGGCTCAAAAACACACCCGCAATGTTTCAGTGTCACAGTTTCATTGTAAATATTGTCTTGGCTGATGTACCGAATTGCAATGCATTTCTCAAAGATCTGGTTATATATATATATATATATTTAGAGAGTATAGTTATGGCGTGAAACACGAAGACTTGCTTTTCTTAATTACCTGTTCATTAGTTAGGTTAGACGCTAAACTTGAGTTAGTTTTTGTTTTATTCTTTTCTTTGGTGCCACTTTTGTCCTTTTCCCCGGTTTATTTTTGTTTTGTTTATGTAAACATTGTATATATTGTCACGTTTGTGCTTTTATGTGTTTTATGTGATAATAAAAATTGGAAGAAGTCAGTTTGGTGTATAATGTAAAATGAAAAGCTGGTAAATGGTTTCTCTTTGATGAGGATCAAGCCTTCAGGTTATGATGACTCAAATCACAACACAAAGCAATGCTGTTCATCTCCATTAACACGTGCCTTCAGGCACTGAACGATGGAAATAATGCTGCCCAGATGATCAAATCCACATACTTGAGTTTTTGATTTCACAACCCTGATGATTCCAGTCAGTCCACCAGTTACTTTCCATTGAACACAAACCACATTTCCACAGAGTTCAGCTGAGCTTCCCGTTCATTTTTAAATCATTATTTCTGAACGTTCTCTCCAGTTTTTTTGTTTCTTTAAACTTAGTTATAGAGGAAACATTGCATTGTTTCATTCTTCAAACACAGGAACGTTACTTTTGAATGTTCTTTGAATATTCTGCAAATAGTAACATTTAAAAATGTTACACAATTTCCAAACAAAACATTACAGAAAACAAAACAAAAACATTCCATGATGTAACCCAGGTTAGATGAGAAGTTGAGGGGAATTAATTTATTTATTTACAGTTAATAATATCATATTTCTCAATAAAAGATAAAAAGAAGTGCTAAAGTTATTAAGAACATTTAAAAAATTAGTGAATATATCCTATTTAGTAGATTAGTGATTGACCAATGAGAGCTCTTTGTCATCACGCACCCTCCGTTTCATCGAGCATGCGCAATGACAGAAGAGACGAGTTGATCTGAGAGAAGAGACGTGATCTGATCTTCGTGATAGAACTTGATTAAATATAGATATAAAAACCTTCTGAATATCGTACAAACATTAAGATTTATTTATTTTGAGGCATCCAGCATCTCAAGACGTCAATTGAACATTGTTGAGACACATTTTACTCGGTGAGTCAGCATAATAAAATCGATGGTAAAGAGAAAAAATGTTTAAAAACTTTTGATTCACTGCAACTGAGTAGTTTAGTTGTAGTAAACTGCTTAACGTATTTTTTTATTTTTGTATTTTGACCTTAGTAGTTATAAACGTCATAGTGAATCGCGTGATTGTTCATTGCAGTTCACAGACGCCATTGCTGGTTGCACGCGCATGTGATAGAGACACGCGCCTGTGTGAGAGCAAAAACGAACTCTGAGGTAAAAAACTAATACTATTTCTTGAAAAATAAATGTATATGTTTTAGTTTCATTTTATTATTTCAATCTGAGTGGTTACAAATGTGGTCATGGTGAACCGCGTGGTTATTGTTCATTTCAGTTCACCGACGCCATTGTAGGCCACACACGAGTGTGTGAGAGAGACGCGCCTGTGAATAAGTAAAATCAATTCATAGAGGTAAATAACTAATGAGTCATTTCTGGGGAAAAAAATGAGATTTGTGTGTTTATTTTTATTTTATTTTTGTTTATTTCAATCTTAAGCGGTCATAGTGAACCGCGTGGTTATTACTTGTTCAGTGCAGTTCACTGCCGCCATTGTTGGTCACGTGTGAAGACGCGCCAGTGTAATAAAAAAAAAAAAAACTTGATTGAGGTGTAAATGAGTAGTATATCATTTCTTATAGAAGTGGTAATTGTATATTTTATTTGTTATTTTGATTGTTTTGATCTTGATGTGAAATTCATTCTCAGATTCACTAAATGACTGTTCTGGTCTGTGATCAGGCCAGGTTTTTTTTCCTTCCTTGTTTTTTTCTATTTTTTCTTTCTTCTATTTTTTTTCTTCTTTCTTCATCCTACGGATTCGTGATACTCCGGTGATCTTCTGTGATATCCTGTGAAACTTCACATTTGATGGCGAGCCAACCAAAATCTGCTACAGAGGAAAAAGGACGACACATCATAAAGAAGAGGACAATATCCTTTCTTTGAATTTATCATTCTTGCTTGGAAAAAAGCAAGACACCTTGAACCTAAAGAACTATCAGAATCCCTTCCTTGAGGGAATTTACAAAACAGAACGGGAAAAGAGAAAACAAAACTGATCAGTACTACATAGAACATTGAACACTTGATAGGATACCAGTAACCCATTTGATTAACATTGAAGTGCTTATTGGATTATCTGTGACATTTGAGAAAAAAAAAATAGTTTCTCTATCTGTTTTATTTATTTTCTTTCTTTTCTTTTTCTTCTTCTCCTCTTTCAAATATTGAAAGGACTGGTCCGTGTATATTTTTTGGGGTGAAAAAAAAAAGAGTGCACTCGAGGGAAATTTTCAAGCCGATCTTTATTGTATATTGTTCATATAAATTGTAATGTAATTGCCTTTTGTTCTTTTGTAATTATCAAATTATATTTCAAATCAAATTTAACTGTTGTCTGTCTGTTGTTTCTCACCACAACCCGCCACCTCCTTGACGATTCCTAAATCTTCTGATTAATTAATTTCAATCTTCTAAAACTAAATTCAACTGAATCATTTAAATTGTTAGCAATCCTTTAAAGGGTGCTACATAAACTTTGGCGAGCCAGCCAGGAGGAGGCGCTGTTGCTGAGAAACAACGACTGTACATTTAGTAGGAAAGAGATTTATATATATATATATATATATAAAAAAAAAAATAATAGTAATAATAATTTTTTTTTTGCTCTCTAGCAAGCGTCGATAATGGAGATAATCGAAACCGAAGGAATTAAAATTCCAAATTCTGTTATAGTCAGTGGATTAACGGAAACCGAAAGTGATGATGAATTATTCAAAGCGCTGAAAGAATACGGGTCATTTGCCAAAACTGTGCGCATCGATGACAAGGAATCCGAGTTTTACCGAAACGTAATAATTGAGTATGACGGTGACCAAGCTTTGCAGTCCCTAGGACCTCAATTGCCGTATGTTCACCAGCTATCGAACGAACCAGGTATTAAGTGCCATGTGAGAGCGTTAGCCAGTGTGTTTACACAGCAACTGGGCAGTAGCATAACAAAGTCCTATCTAGACAGATTGAAAGAAATAGCAGAACTGAGCGGAAACAACTTTGAGTCCATACTGAGTGAAATGCTGTCTCAAATGAGTGCTGACCTCACACCAGGACCCGTCGAACCTGGTAGTATTAGTGGAAATGTCTGTGAGAAAACATATTGGACATCCCCTGACGGAAATTCTGACCCAATCCTTGATCCGACGAGTCAGATAGATGACGTACCGTCTCAACCTATTCCTATCAATTTGATTGAGCCAACCCTTCGCACCTCGTCCAAAATTCTCAATCCTCCTGAAGTGCAAAGACTAGTAGTTGAGCATGTCGTGCGGAGTGGTGAAGTGGCAGTGCAAGGGCAGGTACAGCCCAGGCTCAGAGTATTTTCTGGAAAATGCCCCAGGCCTGGCAATGAGGTAGATTACGAAATTTGGCGTTCTAGTGTCGAATTCATTTTGAAAGATCCTTCTTTGTCCGATTTGCATGTGTCTAGGCGGATATTAGACAGTCTTTTGCCTCCTGCAGCAGATGTTATAAGGCATCTGAACCCTGAATCTCCCCCTTCTGCTTACCTCCAGCTGTTGGATTCCGCTTTCGGAGCTGTCGAGGATGGGGATGAATTGTTGGCGAAATTCATGAATACTCTGCAAGATGCGGGTGAGAGACCATCCACTTATCTGTATAGGCTGCAGTCAGCTTTAAGGGCAACTGTCAAAAGAGGTGGTGTTGCCCCAGAGGAGGCAGACAGGCATCTTCTCAAGCAGTTTTGCAGGGGCTGCTGGGATAATGACTTAATCACTGAACTGCGATTAGAGCAAAAGCGAAACAATCCTCCTTCTTTTGCACAGCTTCTGCTTATGCTTCGTACGGAGGAAGATAGACATACTGCGAAAGCAACTCGAATGAAGCAGCATCTTGGGTCTTCTAAGCAGAGAGCGCTTATGCACTCTCAGAAAGCATGGGTTTCTGCTGAATTAGAACAGAACGAAGGTCCAAGAGTGAGCCCTCTTGAAACCGAAACACGTGAGTTAAAGAAGCAGATTGTCAAGCTTCAGAGTCAGTTAGCAAATCTTGCAATCCAAACAAAACATCCAAAGAATGCTCCGTCAAAAGAGGTAGTAAAAAGACCTGCATCATCTGATCGAAAAAAGTCAGGAGCGGCTGCGAGTGTAGTTTCGGTCAATAGGAAGCCAACTGATAGACCTAGGCCATGGTACTGTTTCACGTGTGGTGAGGACGGCCACATTGCATCATCCTGTACTTCTGAGCCAAACCCTGAGCTTGTTGCAACTAAACGTAAACTGTTAAGGGAGAAACAGTTACAGTGGGATTCACAGAATTCCACTAACAGCTCTGATTTAAACTAGAGTCAGTTCCTGTTGTGGGACAAATGGGAGCTGAGGCTAAATTGAGTTGTCCCAATGTTAACCGTGTTTTCAAGAAATGCCAAATTCCTAGGAAGCAGAGTGCAAGTCTACCTAAGGGTCTAGTTGGTGCTAGATGTGTTGCTGAAGTCAGCATTGCTGGTAAGAAATGTCATTGTCTATTAGACACAGGATCACAGGTCACAACCGTGCCTAAGTCCTTTTATGAGCAGCACCTTTCAGCGTACCCAATCAACTCCCTAGATGATATACTGGAGGTAGAAGGTGCTAATGGCCTTTCTGTTCCATACGAAGGTTACATAAAAGTAGACGTTACTTTCCCTGAGGAGTTTTTGGGTACAACTGTTGAGGTGGCTACGGTAGCCTTAGTCGTTCCAGATGTACGATCTCACACTCAGCCCTTGGTTTTGATTGGCACAAACACTCTTGACATTCTTTATGAGCAGCAGATACATGAAAAATCCCCAAGGCACCAACCATCCCTATTTGGGTATAGGGTGGTCCTGAAAACCCTTGAAACGAGGCGAAAGCAGAACACGAGTGGCATTCTAGGTCATGTAAGATTAAGGAGCAACATACCTGAGGTCATGTCTGCTGGTCAAACTGTTGTTGTGGAAGGCTCTGTTGCAGTACCTGGTGGTGTAGATAAGTGTGTGGTAGTAGAACACCCGTCAGATTCCTCTTTACCTGGTGGTGTGTTTGTGAAACGCTGCCTACTTACCCCTTCTAATAGTCAGCCTGTTCGATTACCTGTGGTACTCAGAAACGAAACAGAGCATGATATAGCTATTCCTCCAAGATGCATAATAGCAGAGCTGCATGCAGTTGAGTCTGTGCTTCCTCAGTCAAGTGTTTCCCCTGAAAATAAACACCCACCTGTGCAGGAGTCCGATTTTGCTCTAAATTTTGGTGAGTCTCCATTGTCACAAGAATGGCGGGACCGCGTTTCTGAAAAGCTCAGAGGAATGCCCGATGTTTTTAGCCAACACGATTTAGACTTTGGGCATACGCAAAAGGTGAAACATCGTATACAATTGCACGATGAAACTCCATTTAAACATAGAGCACGCCCGATCCATCCTCAAGATCTGGAAGCTGTCCGCAGGCATCTGCGTGATCTTCTTGCAAGCAAAGTTATTCGCGAGTCTGAGTCACCCTTTTCTTCTCCTATTGTAGTGGTGCGGAAGAAAAACGGAGATGTACGGTTGTGCATAGACTATAGGAAGTTAAACCTCCAGACAGTGAAAGACGCTTATGCGTTACCCAACCTTGAAGAAACGTTTTCCGCCTTAACTGGGTCAAAATGGTTTTCTGTGCTCGACTTGAAGTCTGGGTATTACCAGATTGAAGTGGAAGAAGCAGACAAACCCAAAACCGCCTTCGTCTGTCCCCTGGGGTTTTGGGAATTTAATCGTATGCCTCAGGGGGTCACTAACGCCCCAAGTACTTTCCAGAGATTAATGGAAAAGTGTATGGAGGACATTAATCTCAGGGAAGTACTTGTCTTCCTGGACGATTTAATTATATTTTCTGAGACTTTAGAAGAGCATGAAAGACGACTGTTGAAAGTCCTTTCTCGGCTCAGAGAATATGGGCTAAAACTTGCCCTTGAAAAGTGCAAATTCTTCCAGACTTCCGTTCGTTACTTAGGGCACATCGTGTCAGAGCGCGGAGTAAAGACGGATCCGGAAAAAATAGAAACTCTAAAAACCTGGCCGAGTCCCACAAACCTTAAAGAATTAAGGTCATTTTTGGGCTTTTCGGGGTATTACCGCCGATTTATTAAGGATTACTCAAGGCTGGTGAAACCACTCACTGACCTAACCGTGGGGTATCCACCGACTAGGAAAGGTAGTAAGCGAAGTGAGGGTAAGGGTCCATACCACAACCCTAAAGAGCCTTTCGGGGGTCGTTGGACACAAATTTGTGAGGAGGCATTTCGGTCTGTTATTGACAAACTAACTACTGCGCCTGTGTTGGGCTTTGCAAACCCTAAACTTTCTTACTTCCTACATACAGATGCCAGCACCAAGGGGTTAGGAGCTGCTCTGTATCAGGAACAGGAAGGGCAAATGCGAGTCATTGCATATGCAAGTAGAGGTTTGTCCCGTAGCGAGTCGCACTACCCAGCCCACAAGCTTGAATTCCTTGCCCTTAAATGGGCGGTAACTGAAAAGTTTAGGGACTATTTGTATGGGAGCCAATTCACCGTCATTACAGACAGTAACCCTTTAACTTATGTACTTACTACAGCAAGATTAGACGCAACTAGCTATCGGTGGCTTGCTGCTCTCTCCACTTTTTCATTTAAGTTGCAGTACAGAGCAGGCAAACTAAATGCTGATGCTGATGGTTTATCGAGGCGACCTCAAGAACCGTTGGCCGAAAACCCAGTATCTCAAAAAGAATATGAACGGATTCAGCAGTTTATGCAGCATCATCTTACAGAAGCTACAGATGCTCATGACACTGTAAGTGAGGTAGTACAGGCTATCTGTGAGAAGCACCTGGTCAGACAGCCAACGGACGTTGGGTCTGGCATTGCTTTCGTTGAGTCTCTTGCACTTTACCCCGATGCTATACCTGATAGTTATGAGCAAGAGGATGATTTTGAGGGGTTACCTGTTGTATCTTTCTTGTCGAGGGACCTCGGTGATGAGCAAAGGGCAGACCCGGTCATTCGGGAGGTAATATCTTCTTTAGAGTCGGGAGAAAAGCCTTCACCAACAGTCAGGAAGGAACTCCCAGATCTTCCCTTCTTTTTAAGAGAGTGGAGCCGTCTTGAGTTAAAAGATGGAGTGCTTTATCGGAAACGGCAGGTGGAGGATTCAGTTACTTACCAGCTCGTGCTTCCTGAAGACCTGAGGCCCTCTGTATTGAGTAGTTTGCATGACAGTATGGGTCATATGGGAGTAGAGAGAACTCTAGATTTAGTCCGGTCTCGCTTCTATTGGCCAAAGATGGCTGCGGAGGTAGAACAAAAGATCAGGACATGTGGTCGTTGTGTGAGGAGGAAAGCATTACCTCAAAAAGCTACACCATTGGTTAATATCCAAGCCACAAGACCTTTAGAGTTAGTCTGTATGGACTTTCTCTCATTAGAACCAGACAAAAGTAATACTAGAGACATCTTGGTAATCACCGACTTTTTTACTAAATATGCTGTGGCAGTTCCCACACCCAACCAAAAAGCAAGAACGGTAGCGAAATGCCTTTGGGAAAATTTTGTTGTGCACTATGGGTTCCCTGAGCGCCTTCATAGCGATCAGGGCCCAGATTTTGAATCGCGCACCATCAAAGAGCTCTGTGAAATGGCAGGTGTTAAGAAAACGCGAACAACCCCCTACCATCCCAGGGGAAACCCTGTTGAACGCTTTAACAGGACCTTGCTTAGCATGCTAGGTACCTTAGAAGAAAAAGACAAGGTCCACTGGAGAGATTTTGTAAAGCCATTAGCTCATGCGTACAATTGCACGAGGCATGAGGTCACTGGGTTTACTCCTTATGAATTGATGTTCGGCCGTCAACCCAGGTTACCTGTTGACCTTGCTTTTGGACTGCCGTATCATGATAGTCCCCGTCAGTCTCACTCGGAGTATGTTAGACACCTAAAAACCAATCTGAAAGAGAGCTATTTACTTGCGTCGCGGGGTATGTCAAAAAGTGCAGAAAGGAACAAAGCTAGGTTTGACAAATCTGTAACGCATTGCTCCTTGGAGATTGGGGATCGAGTATTGGTGAGAAATGTTAGGTTACGTGGGAAGCACAAGTTGGCAGACAAGTGGGAGTCTGAGGTGTATGTTGTGGTAAATCAGGCAGCTGATTTGCCAGTTTACACAGTTCGCCCAGAGAGAAAGGACGGTCCTCTGCGTACTCTTCACAGAGACTTGTTGCTCCCGTGTGGGTTCTTACCATCTCCAGAAGTTGAAACACCCACCCTAACCAAACCCATCTCGAAACCTAGAACACGACAAAGTCTTGATGTTCTGTTAAGTGATGATGTTTCTCTTTCTGATTCAGAAGAAGGAAATTCATATTGCGGGTACAATCAGCCTCCAAATATGGAGACCGTTCATTTTTCTACTGTTCATGATATCTGTAAGAAAAGAGAAACCGTGAGTGGTGATTCCGATGATGACCCAGCCAAGCAAACTTCCCCAAACGGTGACTTTTTGCAAGGAGACCAGAGTGAATACTTACCTGTTGAAAACCTACCTGTCAGTGCACCACGTGAATACTTACCTGTTGAAAACCTACCTGTCAGTACGCCTCGTGAATGCTTACCTGACGATGTTCCTGGAGTCCCTGAACAAAGTAACTTACCTGATGAAGGCCAAGTTGAAGTCGTAACGGGTAATTCTGTTGATGGAGTTGAAGTAATGGGTATTGAGAACTCAGATGTTCCTGCAAAAGACACGGAACAACACTCAGAAGATGAGATGGAAAACACAGACACTATGCCAAGGCGTTCTGTCAGACAGAGAGAGAAACCAGAGCGACTTGCTTATTTTCAGCCAGGAAACCCATTAATATATGGGGTTCAATCGTTATTTCAAGGTCTGAATTCAGCTTTTGTTAAATCTCTTGGTGGAGATGAAGATCTGAGCGTTCTTCCCTTGCTGTCTAACGGTTCACATGGCGTGGTAACCAGTCAGCCAAACAGAACATGCAAAGGGGCTTGCATGAATTCAGGAGGGGAGAATGTAACCCAGGTTAGATGAGAAGTTGAGGGGAATTAATTTATTTATTTACAGTTAATAATATCATATTTCTCAATAAAAGATAAAAAGAAGTGCTAAAGTTATTAAGAACATTTAAAAAATTAGTGAATATATCCTATTTAGTAGATTAGTGATTGACCAATGAGAGCTCTTTGTCATCACGCACCCTCCGTTTCATCGAGCATGCGCAATGACAGAAGAGACGAGTTGATCTGAGAGAAGAGACGTGATCTGATCTTCGTGATAGAACTTGATTAAATATAGATATAAAAACCTTCTGAATATCGTACAAACATTAAGATTTATTTATTTTGAGGCATCCAGCATCTCAAGACGTCAATTGAACATTGTTGAGACACATTTTACTCGGTGAGTCAGCATAATAAAATCGATGGTAAAGAGAAAAAATGTTTAAAAACTTTTGATTCACTGCAACTGAGTAGTTTAGTTGTAGTAAACTGCTTAACGTATTTTTTTATTTTTGTATTTTGACCTTAGTAGTTATAAACGTCATAGTGAATCGCGTGATTGTTCATTGCAGTTCACAGACGCCATTGCTGGTTGCACGCGCATGTGATAGAGACACGCGCCTGTGTGAGAGCAAAAACGAACTCTGAGGTAAAAGACTAATACTATTTCTTGAAAAATAAATGTATATGTTTAGTTTCATTTTATTATTTCAATCTGAGTGGTTACAAATGTGGTCATGGTGAACCGCGTGGTTATTGTTCATTTCAGTTCACCGACGCCATTGTAGGCCACACACGAGTGTGTGAGAGAGACGCGCCTGTGAATAAGTAAAATCAATTCATAGAGGTAAATAACTAATGAGTCATTTCTGGGGAAAAAAATGAGATTTGTGTGTTTATTTTTATTTTATTTTTGTTTATTTCAATCTTAAGCGGTCATAGTGAACCGCGTGGTTATTACTTGTTCAGTGCAGTTCACTGCCGCCATTGTTGGTCACGTGTGAAGACGCGCCAGTGTAATAAAAAAAAAAAAACTTGATTGAGGTGTAAATGAGTAGTATATCATTTCTTATAGAAGTGGTAATTGTATATTTTATTTGTTATTTTGATTGTTTTGATCTTGATGTGAAATTCATTCTCAGATTCACTAAATGACTGTTCTGGTCTGTGATCAGGCCAGGTTTTTTTTCCTTCCTTGTTTTTTTCTATTTTTTCTTTCTTCTATTTTTTTTCTTCTTTCTTCATCCTACGGATTCGTGATACTCCGGTGATCTTCTGTGATATCCTGTGAAACTTCACATTTGATGGCGAGCCAACCAAAATCTGCTACAGAGGAAAAAGGACGACACATCATAAAGAAGAGGACAATATCCTTTCTTTGAATTTATCATTCTTGCTTGGAAAAAAGCAAGACACCTTGAACCTAAAGAACTATCAGAATCCCTTCCTTGAGGGAATTTACAAAACAGAACGGGAAAAGAGAAAACAAAACTGATCAGTACTACATAGAACATTGAACACTTGATAGGATACCAGTAACCCATTTGATTAACATTGAAGTGCTTATTGGATTATCTGTGACATTTGAGAAAAAAAAAATAGTTTCTCTATCTGTTTTATTTATTTTCTTTCTTTTCTTTTTCTTCTTCTCCTCTTTCAAATATTGAAAGGACTGGTCCGTGTATATTTTTTGGGGTGAAAAAAAAAAGAGTGCACTCGAGGGAAATTTTCAAGCCGATCTTTATTGTATATTGTTCATATAAATTGTAATGTAATTGCCTTTTGTTCTTTTGTAATTATCAAATTATATTTCAAATCAAATTTAACTGTTGTCTGTCTGTTGTTTCTCACCACAACCCGCCACCTCCTTGACGATTCCTAAATCTTCTGATTAATTAATTTCAATCTTCTAAAACTAAATTCAACTGAATCATTTAAATTGTTAGCAATCCTTTAAAGGGTGCTACAATGAACATTGTAAATAATGTTTTTGTGCTAACTTTGAGAACATTATTACAGACCAGATAACTTTCTGTTAACATTACTGGAGGAACGTTTGTTCATAACTTTGAGAGAACCTTGCCACAACATTCCCTGATAGTCCAAACTTAAACCAGTGAAGTCATGAACATGTCGTCTTACACACCAATAAATGAACAGTTTCTCTTGTGTTGATCAAGTGGCCACAGATTGTGTTTCTGTTTCTTGTAAAGTGAAACACACTGACAGAAACTCACTCAGGTGTGCTGATGTCAGTCAAAGAGAAAGTAGTTCAACGAGGTCTAATTTGTTGAAAAGTCATCAGAATAAAATATTTATACCATAACATACAACAATGTCCAAGCTGAGAATCACAGTGGAGCAAAAGACACAAATATGATCAAATCTGAGGATGATGAAGGAGATTCATGTTTATCTGTTTGAACACATTCTTAAAAACACAAAAACTCATTTCTGTTTGTCCAGTTCAGAGTGACTTTAGCTCAAATGAACATGAAGTCTCACACAACTGTACAGAAACTCTTCCTCTGTTTGCTGGATCACTGATTAATACATTCATATTTGTTTTTTATAAACTTATTTTAAATGTTTTCACTCTGCAAGAAAAATGATGTTCTCACTTTCTGTCTTGTTTTCCAGCACAAATATCTAAACATTCTTAAATCAAGATACATTTACAGGTGTCTGAAGATATTAAGACTTGTTTAATGAAAAATCATCAAAATGAAGTGAGTTTGTGATTAAAACAAGAACAAATATCTGCCAATGGAGCCAGAAAAATCTATTTAAATGGTTGAACATTAGATGTTTTTTCAGCACAGACTCTTTACATCATCCTCATCATCATCATCATCATCTTCATCATCAGTCAAATATCTTCAGAAGAATCAAGGT
This sequence comes from Ancherythroculter nigrocauda, assembly GCA_036281575.1. NCBI lineage: Eukaryota > Metazoa > Chordata > Actinopteri > Cypriniformes > Xenocyprididae > Ancherythroculter > Ancherythroculter nigrocauda. The sequence continues at coordinate 314,464 of VTFQ01000311.1, forward strand.
GTGTCTTTACAGGAACCAGAATCTCCTCATACCTGCGGCCGCTCGAGTCTGCCGGTGTTTACTGCAGTAATACTGTGATTTACTCCAGCTCTTCAACATATCTGACTGATGATTGTGATGATGGAAACATTCTGTGGTTTACACTGTCATAACCTGCTGACAAGAGGCTGGTTTTCTTGAAGTAGAAGTTACTCTTTATTGAGAAACACGCTGTGCGTCGCTGTGGTCATCCAAAATCTAAATAATGCAGTGTACATGATGTTTTATAGGCATTCAGTGGGCAGTGCTTAAAGGTGTTGCCCTTACACACAGCCTTAGAAGTGACCACTAAAACAAAAGCATCTGAAGACAATACAGGAAATTACCCCCGTCTGTGCCGCAAATGGTATAAACAGTAGCTGGTCATGAGAACTAAGACTATGTAAACATTCACACATAGTTTGACTTCCAGTAGGAAGATCAAAGCATTCAAATGCATAGGTGCTAATCCAATCAGTCTGACAGTATCGCCCATACCTTTACATTATCATAGAGACAAAAGCACCGCTGTATCTTGAGCTTGTCCTGCCAAATGGTCAGGATGTAGGATCCGCAGATCTTAAACAGATTCTTAAATTTGTAATTCCAAACTGGTTTCGGATTCAACGCTTTCAATCCTTAAAACTTGTAAACATTTTATCCTGACTAATGACACAATAGAGAAATCAAATGATTTGAAATGGAAGTTTATTGAAACACTGGTAAAACTCTGCATGTGTGTTTCATTTTTTTAATACAATGATGATTGAGAGATAAACCTGATGATCATATCTGATACTGAAATATTACATATTACATTACAATTTCAAAGTTATTCTTACGTTTGCTTGATGAAATCAGTGCAGATTTCAAAGACACGTGAAGCACGAGCTGAAGGACGTTTGTTCAATTATACTGTAAGACTTTCACTGGATTAAAGAGTCGAATCTATCAGAATAATCTATCTGTCTAAACATTTCAAGTTCACAGGTAACACTTTACAATATCTAACCAATATTAGTGTTTGTTCTTCCCGCATATTTAAAATATTTAAAAAATATAAATATTTTGAACTTGTAGGGTCATCAAGAACAAACATCTCCACTGTTAATATATATCTGCTGTAGAGCAGCTTTACTGAGCTGTGAATCTGATCTGGGTAGCGTTTCCCAAAAGCATCGTAAGCCTAAGAAGATCGTAGCTCCATTGGTTTCAATGGAGCTACGATCAACTTAAGCTTACGATGCTTTTGGGAAACGCAGCCCTGACGGATCAATCTGGAGATGCAGGAGAATAAAATCACGTGATGCTGATTGGCTGATTGGATGATCACGTGCCTGAACAAGCGGTTTCATTACTCAAAGTTTTTCAGCAGCGTGCACACTAACGACATCTTGTGGTCAAAGCATGGAAAAGCTGTTTTTGTTTCTCAGATGACCCTCTAATTGTTTCATATAATAAATGTGTGAGTCCTCCTCACATCCCTCACCTGACAATAAACCAGCATACATTCAAAATGCACGTGCACACCAACTCATTTTACACACATCTTATTTTTATGTGTAAAATCCATATAATTTTTTTGATACATAGTATGTAAACAATATGCTATATATATAATAAACATGTATTTCTAATTTGCGTATTACACATACAGTACAAAGACATATGAATGAATGATGAAATGATTACATAAATGATGAAATTATTACATAAATAACATTTGTACATGGGAATGAACCAATGAGAAGACAGAAGAGTATCACGTGACAAGACAAACCAATGAGAAGTAAAGTCACCTTTATTCATATAGTGCTTTATACAATAGTGTTTCAAAGCAGCTTAACAGTGATAACAGGAAAATTAATTTATTCATCAATTATCAAATTAAGCCATTTTGTTTTTTTTGCACAGAAAAAGTATTCTCGTCTCTTCATAACATTAAAGTTGAACCACAGCAGTCACATGACTGTATATATAGGGAGTCAGCTGATGTGAGCTCGACTGACGTGACCTGCCAGAACTGACGCTGACGCTGGATTTTTGAGCAAAAAGCTGAGAAATTGTGTTTTTGTTAGAGACGACATCCGGATGGGATTCAGAACAAGGATCGAAATACAGATGGAGTAGATCGAGTCCTTCACAGTCCTGGGTCGACATTTCCTTCAGTAACATTAGGCAGTTTTGATCTACATGCTGTTTAATGTTTGTAATGTACAGATGTGTATGATTATAACATGATACTGCATGTTTCAGCTTCTTCTTTACCCAAGTTTTGATCTGGAGATTCTTTAATCTTTCAGAAAATGTGTAATAGCGCCACCTACCGTAAAACAGTGAAAACACTGATTGACTGATAAATTCAGTCAATGGCAGGGAAAGAGTAGATTTGAAGTAAATTCATGTGTACACTATCAGTGGACTAGCCAACACAAGAATTCAGATAATTACGAACATATCTGTTTTCTTAATGAATTTATATTTAGATGTAGCCAAGAACTCAATTATATAAAAAGATTGAGTACAAGTAAAGGCCAAATATACTTAGACCTTTCTGTCAGTATGTCAAGTATACTTGAGTATAATTTTAAGTATATTTCTAAGAAGTACATAAAAAAGGAGACAAAGTATACTTTTCTATTTTTAGTTTTAAAAAGTATACTAATAGCACTAATAAACGTTTTTGTAAGGGTAAACCCATTGGATGTTTGCCACGGAAAGTGCATTGTACTTGTGGGATTTATTTTGTGTGATAATGTTGGGTAATTTGGTTTGCTGTTCGTGGATGATGCAGTTGTGTAATTATGGATATGTGTTTGGTATTGTTATAGTTATGTGTGAGCGGGACTCCCTATATGAGCTCGCACAAATAACAGAAGTCAGTAAATCTGTGATGAATGTATGCCTGCATTAATACACTGAACCCGTTTACAAGACACTGGAGCTTCTTCATCTTCCACAGCTCCTCCGTCCAGCCCTGAAACTTGTGTAGTTTTGGTCAGTGTTTATTTAAAAACACCCAATTATGCAGAATATAAGATGGTAAATATTTAATTGATGAGTTGTCAACATAATATATAACAATACGATATATACAGTATGATTTTACCTCAAAATCCAACAATTTGACACAAAATGATAACTGCAAATCCATGTTTCTCTGCTGGAGTCCAGCTGTTTCTGTGAATTGCAGCGATAAATTTGCTTCTTTTTTCTGTGGATTTCAGCAGTCTGTAAATATATGCCTCAGGTTTTGTGTCAAAGCTATTTGTCAATCACAAGCTCTTTCCCGTTTTGGATGTGTTTTGTGTGTTTTTCGCGGCATTCACGCTGCCACTCCATCTTTTTGCCACTCAGTGGGCGTAACCGCAGCATAACAGCCATCAGTGACGTCACGTGCATACCCTATCTAAATATCTTTTACTAATTTACACACTCCATCCAAACCTGGAAACCATGTCCTCTCTCTATTGCCCTCTAATGGCCAGGAAGAAGAAATTCACCCCTGTAACAGGTTAACTCTTTACCCTGTTCATTTAAATATACAAATAAAAGTGACAATGCTAGCATTCAATTAGAGTAGTAATCTTTAACAATCACCAACACAGCTTTGTGGTCGATTGTTGGGTATATTATTATTATTATTATTATTATTATTATATACTAACACAATGTTGGTCCAGATTATCTGGCTGAAAGATCTCTCTAGATTCAGGCTGATAGAGTTGAGGTTAAGAGAGCTGAAATTCACTTTCCTACAGCCAAGAAAACAGAGAAAACAGGAGACGACGTGAAAGGAAATAGATTTATTGAATAAATGTGTTTGTTGAGAATGACATTGAGCAGGTGTTTTCTAACAGGCAGTGAGATGGAGAATCACCAGTTTGTCAGTGTCTTTAGATGGAAACATCTCGTCTTTATCAGGTGGATTTATAAAGATGGAGACACATGATCCTCTGCACAACACAACATTACAACAAGAAATGACCAGAGAAGAAAAACAGATTAATAGTTTCATGGAGTCTAAGGTTTGAGCTAAACCATTAAATCCAGAAAACTGTAAGATAAACAAGTGAAAACAAAATGAATGTGTAAAAAAAAAAAGTATATGTGTATGTACTTTGAGTTGTGTGTGTGTGTGTCTGTGTGTGTGTGTGTGTGTGTGTGTGTGTGCTTTTGTTTATATTACATTGTGGGGACCAAATGTCCCCATGATGTAATATAAACCTGAGTTCACCTACATCGTGGGGACCAGCCAGCGGTCCCCACAATGTAAATGGGTTTATAAATCATATAGAATGAGTTTTTGTGAAAAAGTAAAAGTTTGCACAGTTTCCTGTGAGGGTTAGGTTTAGGGGTAGGGGCAGGGTAGGGGGATAGAATGTACAGTTTGTTCAGTGTAAAATGCATTGAAGTCTATGGAAAGTCCCCACAATTCACAAAAACAAACATGTGTGTGTGTGTGTGTGTGTGTGTGTGAGAGAGAGAGAGAGAGAGAGTAGGGAGCATCACTGTTCGCCCTGACACCCAGATGAACACTTCACATACCTAGAATATCAAAATCAACTGCAGGCGGTAGATCCTTCTCCTATTTGGCACCTAAACTCTGGAACAATCTTCCTAGCATTGTTCGGGAAGCAGACACACCCCACTGAGCAAATTACGTCCAGAAGACGTCTTTTTCAGGTCTTGTCTCAGGTTGAAAAGACGTCCACTGAGGGGCCAGAATGAAAGTTTTTATGACGTCTTTTTTGGACGTCTTCTGGACATCCGATATAGACGAACACGCAAAATCACCAAAGGAGAAAAATCACAATTTTTAAGCCACCATCGTGGAGATGAGTGTTTGCTTTAGTTGGGCTCTTGACCCTTGCCTTATTAATATTAGAGTTTGTTTGGGCTGTTAACTGAGTTATAACAGCCAGACAAGTAAAGAGAAATGATCAGGTGTTGGTTATGTTTCACATAATCATTATTTGACCTGAATCACTGAACTCATTTAGAGCCCAATCTCTGAGTTAATTTACATTATTGATTACAGCAGCACTGTGATTCTACAGCACAAGATCAGTTTAAATCTAGACTAAAAACGCATCTCTTTAACCTGGCATACACATAACACATTATCAATTTATATTTTCAAATCCGTTAAAGGATTATTAGGCTGCATAAATTAGTTCAGCCGGAACCGGGAACACTTCCTATAACACCAGATGTACTCGTTACATCAGAAAAAGAATGGCATCTACGCTAATATTAGTCTTTCTGTTTATCCCGAGGTTTACCGTAGTCAACCGGATCTGGGCCGTATCCAGATGAGACCGAGGACTGGCGCCATGACACGACCACAACGCAGCCCTGAAGTATCAGCAGAGATCGAGTCGACTAGATCATCCATTGTGAAGAAACAAAATCAACACGACAGCCAGTGCCACAGTTCCTCAACAAACCGTCCATACCGGCGTGATGAATACGATCCTCAACTGGATGGAACTGAAATAAATACTTTGATTGTTGCGATCCTATCAGACTTATGATAGCAACTTGATTGTAACAAAACACTGTTCGCCAGAGGAGAACTGGCCCCCCGACTAAGCCTGGTTTCTCCCAAGGTTTTTTTTTCTCCATTTTAACACCTATTTGCCACTTGATGTCACCTGTTGGAGTTTGGGTTCCTTGCCGTTGCCTGCATTGACACTATTCTTTAAGAGCTGCTGTGCAGCAAAAATGATGTACCAGTTATCAATGTAAAGCTGCTTTGACACAATCTGCATTGTAAAAAGCGCTATATAAATAAAGGTGACTTGACTTGTTGCACTGCGTGAGGCAAATGGTGGTCACACCAGATACTGACTGGTTCTCGGACCCCCCCAGTACAGTAAAACTGCACATTATAGAGTGATCTTTCATTGTGTCCAGCCTAAGACACACCTGTGCAATAATCATGCTGTCTGATCAGCATCTTCATATGCCACACCTGTGAGGTGGATGGATTATCTCGGCAAAGGAGAAGTGCTCACTAACACAGATTTAGACAGATTTGTGAACAATATTTCATAGAAATAGGCCTTTTGTGTACATAGAAAAAGTCTTAGATCTTTGAGTTCAGCTCATGAAAAATGGAGGCAAAAACAAAAGTGTTTTGTTTATAATTCTGTTCAGTGTACAACTGTTACGATACACAGGAGGTCGGAGACGCAGGTAAAGCTTACGATGTTTATTGAGACAACCAGAGCAGTAGCAGGTGAGTATTTCAGATCGAAGTTTCCAGACAGAGTATATATATCAAGACAGTGATGACTTGATCTTCACACCAGGTTCAATGGAGGCAGGGAGACGTGTAACCGGACAGAGGATATATCAAAACAGGAATGCTGAACTTGATCTTCACACCAGATTCAACCAGGAGACTTGGAGCATAGGCAGTACACTGACACTCACATAGGACTCGAGAACACGGAGGATCTAGGAGACACACTGGAGACACACTGGAGACACACTGGAGACACACTGGAGGCACACTGGAGGCACACTGGAGACACACTGGAGGCACACTGGAGGCACACTGGAGACACACTGGAGACACACTGGAGGCACACTGGAGACACACTGGAGGCACACTGGAGACACACTGGAGACACACTGGAGGCACACTGGAGACACACTGGAGGCACACTGGAGACACACTGGAGACACACTGGAGACACACTGGAGGCACACTGGAGACACACTGGAGGCACACTGGAGACACACTGGAGACACACTGGAGGCACACTGGAGACACACTGGAGACACACTGGAGACACACTGGAGGCACACTGGAGACACACTGGAGACACACTGGAGACACACTGGAGACACACTGGAGGCACACTGGAGACACACTGGAGGCACACTGGAGACACACTGGAGACACACTGGAGACACACTGGAGGCACACTGGAGACACACTGGAGACACACTGGAGACACACTGGAGGCACACTGGAGACACACTGGAGACACACTGGAGACACACTGGAGACACGTAAGGAGTCCGTAAGGTAAGCATTCAGGTTAGTATGCGTTAACGAGACCGGTCCATGACTGAGTGACTGTCAGGTGCGTGTGATCAGTACTCTGGTGAGGGAGTGCGATGTGATTGGCTGGGTGCAGAGCCTGGTGTGTCTGTGACAACAACAAGTCCTACATCCAACAACCAAGTTTTTCCACAATTGCTAAGACAAATTTCTTGAGACTTTCACCCATTTTCTGACATCATTAAACAAAACCAAACCTTTAAACTAAATTCACAAAACTTCTGGCAAAAAAAAGGAAAAAAAAGAAAAAAGATCAAAACCACTTCATTTGCACTTAAAATCAATTTATTAAGATTTAAATTACAGAGACAAACATATCCAGGTTAATAAAATCTTCTAACAATGTTTTTGATTTTCATTCGCAGGCTAGTCCATTTTGTTGGATAAACTCTAGGATTGGCAGGCCTTAGAGCTCTCAGTGGTGCTAAAAATGGAATCAATGAAAACATTTTAAGACCGATATTACAGCGCAAAGGTAGACGATGTAAAGTCCGTAAGACTGTAACCCTCTGAAGGTTGGCTAGAGAAGAATGGCTATTCTTCAAATTAAAATCTAAATTATCAAAAGGTTTTACCAAAGGATACGATTGATAGAAAATAGGTTTTGCAGTCTGATTAACTTTTATATCCCGCTGTAGTGCATTAACTCCCTGATTTTTCACATAGGGGTTTAAGAAACTGTGATTTAAATCATCAGAAGTTAATAAATATTTCCTGTTTGAAAAGTATGATTGAAACCAAGCTGAGTTTGTATATACAATTTTAAAATTATTTGTGTCAGTACAATGAGGTTTCCTAAAACCCACTTCAGATTTATCGAATATCTTGTCTTTGACCAAGAAACTCTCAGGTTGAAAGAGAACTAATTTCTCTTGTATTTTTGATAAAAATGAAGGGTTAGAAATGAAACTAAATCTGGGCTGCATAGATGCAGGGATAACTCCTGATTCTAGAGAAAAAGGTGCCGAGTGGCTAAAAATATGATTATAGAATAAATGATCAGCAGAATTATATTTCTTTTTATAAAACATAAAAATATAAGTTAAGAGTCCTGCACCAAACCCTATAGCAGCAGCAGCCTTCATTGCTTTTTCCACCTACAGTATGAGAAAAAAACAGAAAGTATTTACATTAATTCACTGTGAAAAGTTTTTGCTTTTGTGACCTTAATCCGAATATTAAATTCATTTAAAATATTTTAGCATAATACAGTCATGTTATTCTGTGATTTTCTAATTTGAGACATTAATGAGTACAATATAATTCTATATGCGAGGTCAAGTCAAACAACTGTACCTGGCGGGAATATGGCTTTCCGTATCTGAACTCCGTAACAAAGTGCTCACAGTTCATAGTAAGCACATTATATGGAAGTTCCTCTCCCAAAGATGTTTCTGCGTCCTGTAGAATTTCTTTAATGGGATGTGGCTCACACTGCATATCCAGATGATTGTTGATACGCCATTTATCTCTGCCAACCACATCCTCAAGTTTTTCTCTCTTCACTGTGGCTCTGTTGTGCAGTACTGACATCGCACTGCTGGCTCCAGCGTCGGCATGCTCAGCTGAAAGACATGGAAGAGTAAAACTCTCATGACTCATGAGACTTCAGTAGAAATATTCAGATTCAGTAGAAGGCAGTGTGTGAAGCATGTAAAACACTCACAGGGGGGAACCAGGTGAACCACATATCCACCGCCTGCATAAAGAGCCCAGTGCTGATATCCTCGTCTGAAGATTTCAATGAGGTCTCCACACTCCGGCTCCTTATCCTATAGGAGACAATATCAGGTGTCATATTAAAAAAAAGAGCTACAGAGCCATTTAAATCTGTCAAAATGTAATGCTATTTATCCAAAATAATGCTATGCCATTCTGTTTGTGAAAGGATAAAAACAAGAAGAAAGTGTAAATTTTGTTAATTTAGTGTTAATTTTGCCTAAAAACAGCTGTAGGTAAAATTTTTATGTAAATTTTTTGTATTGTGTTTGGATAGGTGCTTACATTTTTACAGCAAAAAAAAAAAAAGAAAGAAAAAAGAAAAAGTAAAACATTTACAAATATTTTATGTCATAAAGATACAGTATATGTATAATTTCCCTTTTATCGTTTTTTAGATAAATGTAAGCAGGTGAGAACCAGTGAGCGATCGATATAAAGTAAAGTAAGTAAACTTTTATTTATATAGCACCTTTCACAGATAGAAATCACAAAGTGCTTTACAAAGTGCAACAATTTTAATAAAAGAACAAATCAGATAACAGATATCAGTGCCGTAAGGTTCTCGAGGTTGAAACTTTCACACTTGAATCATAACGAGCGGGGACTTTGACTGAGACGGTCGCTTCTGCTGAGAATGAAGATGAAGATCGATGGATAAACGGCTGAATTTGGATCTGTCCCTTACAAACATATTGATTCTAAAGATATGGAGTGTACAGCAAACAAATAAAATGGATGTGATTTGTGAATTTATGTTATTAACTTATGGTTGTACTGTCAGACGCTGCATAGGAGAAAACGCCTTCTCTGTCTCACAGCAAACAAACTAAATATTACAAAATGGTTAAACAATTACAGAAATTTTATTCATTTTCTGGCAGCTGATCTCGAATCGCTCTCGCAGTACTTTGAAGCCACACGTCACAGTCACATGACGTCGGCGCCGTCTCAAGTCTGACAAAATTTCTTACCAGCATGCACTGCTTCAAGTCAGCTGCCGATCGGTTTGTGCAGTGCTGCATCAAGTCGAACAAGCCTAATGACTCGGAGCAGAAGCTCACCTCAGATGAAAAGGCTGTTGATTTTCTCCAATGATGGCGTGATGGCTGATGGAAGGTCTTAGGAATCAGCTCAATGGCCCTGGAAAAAACAAATAAATGAATGTAGATTCACTCAAACTGAAGCACTGAAGGACAGAATCTCATGTAGGGCTAAAGGCTTGTGTAATGAAACCTAGCTTTATCACTACTCCCATTGTTTATGATTACAGAATCAATATACTTCTCTTTATTGAACACTGATGCATCAACACAGTTTGTTTTGTTTTGATTACAAATCACATAAATGTAAAAGTATTTAGGGGTCTTTACTTTACTAGCAGGACTTTTGTGATGCAAATAATTTGGCTAAAGCAATATGTTTTTACAAGTTAAAATTTGTTAGCCCCCAAAATAAAGGCACTTTTTACCCCAAACATCATATTTTTACTGAAAAACTTGCCTTGAGCAAAACTGAAAATCATAGAGAAAACATTGTTCTTAAAACATATTTAGCAATTTGATCTATTCTCATCTACTTTTGATTTATTAGGATCAACTTACCGAAGAATCAACTCCAGGTTTTTAAGCCATCTGGTGGTTTGGAAGAAAATGAAATCAAATGTGTGTTTTAGTCTGATGTGTGTTTAGACCTGTTGAACATACATATATTACACATGTTGTTTTTTACCTGATCTTATGTTGCTCCATCTTGCTTATCCTCTATAATGGAAGAGAGAAGAATCAGAGTCAATGGTTAGTGTGATTTTATCCTTATATAATCCTCAAATACAGTAGAATAGTAAACATTTAAATCTATAACAGTACTGTAAGAGCCAAATCAATATCTCAACAGATTGTACATTTACTTCTTGGTTGGTTATTTGAGTTTACAGTAAATTTAATGTGCTATTTTAGATTATATATTGTAATTCAAAACTGATTTTTTCTGTATATTTCTATATTGTTTCTTAAATTTATTCTGATGTTTATTCCTGTAATGTTTCTCTATTAGCCACTATCTGAATATATCAGTTTATATGATACAGGTTCAGAAAGGAGTAAGAGTCAGATCTCTGTCGGACTTTAGGATTAAGTTTAGTTTAGTTTGTAGTTTATTTATATTTAGATGTATGATGTACTTACTCTGTGTTTCTGTCTTGTTTTCCAACACAAATATATATAAATATATATAAATATCTAAACATTCTTAAATCAAGATACATTTACTGGAGAAGAGAAATGACTGAAGATATTAAGTTATCATTTTTTGCAGTGACGTAAAAGGCAAACTTTGATTCTACAATGAGATCAAGAGTAATTCAGGGCGATATAAAAGTTGTAACTCACCACTATTAGTAAAGAAGCATGGTTTCTCTCAACTGATGGATCTGCAGAGTCCATTACAGTAGAATCGTCATTCACGCCCTCCACCTGAACGCCCTCCACCTGAACGCCCTCCACCTGAACGCCCTCCACCTGAACGTCCGTCACCTGAAAGTCCGTCACCTGAAAAATAGTAAACAAACAGTAACATTTTTTAAAAACTTTAGATAAACATCCAACAAAAAGGTTTCAGAAAAATATGTTCCATGAATGGTTTAAATAATGATTTTGTGCTAACTTTTTGACCTAGAGAACCTAGAGAAATATTCCATAACTAACTATTAAGCAGAGGACGATAAGAAAAAATCATGCCAAGTCTACAACTAATAAGCCAGATACTCTGTTAATTGGGGACTCGATAACCAGGCATGCAAAAATGGCAAAAACTGAAATTCTGACATTGGTTGATACACCTGTCAGAGAATTAACAGAACTAGTACCGACTGTCCTCTCTACATGTCCAACTAACTTGAGGATTATAGTTCACACTGGGTATATTGATAACGAAAACATTAAGCAGACTTCTTATCCTGAATACCTGGCTCGCAGCAGCATGCCCTGCTCATGAAATCAAATTCATTGATCATTTTAACATCTTTTGGAACAACAAAAACAATTTTAAACAGGATGGGATTAATCCAATTACTAATGGATCCAGATTACTGGGGGCTAGCTTGCGTCATGTTCTTGGGATGCCACATTTGTTTTAAAAATGAGTGGTCAGAGGTGAAGGTGGGTACCTGCAGGAACATGGTCTCTGTAGCTTCTGCTCCACCTGACCCTATATCCCACATTACTCAGAGTTATCAAAGAATGTCCCTTTCTCAGCCATGGACTCAATGCCACCCTTCTCCCTCTAATACATGTCGCTCAAGTACAGGTTTAGCTCGAGCTGCGACACTGAAGACAATCTGATCGACACTATATTCAAGTGTTCACCAGAGATGAGACAGATCTCATGCCATCTACACAAATACACCAGTGATTTTAAGAAGCAGGTGGCATGGTCAAACGTGTCGTAAAAATATAAATCATCAAATGTGTGTATTAACAATCTTAAACATATTAAGGCTCTCTTATCTTCTATTCTTAAAATTAGCTCTTTTTAATGACTGATCATTGTCTACTAAATCTTTTCTTTATTTATGTTTAGATGTTCTTCCTCAGTGTTTCTGTCTGGTTTTCCAGCACAAACATCTAAACATTTTTAAATCAAGACACATTTACTGGAGAAGAGAAATGAGACAGTAAGTCATTATTTTTTGCAGTGAAGTAAAAGGCAATTTGGATTTTGATTCGTCATTCATAGTGGTGTGTTTGTTCATCTATAATAGTGACATTTAAAAACATTAGACAAGTAATCTCACGCAACAATAGATGAACTGTTCCTCTGCTTGCTGAATCACTGATTAACAACTATTTCTTTGACCACTTATTTTTAAATGTTTTGTTTATGCACAGTACATAATGTGACACATTTTAAAACACATTATTTACGTTCACTGAACATTTCAATAGAAGCAGTTAAACTAACAATAGCACAACAATATATAAGAGCTGTGTGTTGTCTAGCGCAGAACATCATGAACACGTCCCACGATTTTCTTTTAATAAATAGAAAAAGGGTGATTTTGTGCCTCTTTGAGATGTTTGACAATTTTTGTGATATTAACTTTAGAACACAACTTGGTAAGACTCATGGCTTTGACTTTCTAGCCAAGTTATTTTGTAAAATATGTATTTTGTGTTAAAAATGGGAGCTCTACCTGGAAGACTCAAATGTCGCGTCATTTCATTACTTTCATTACTCATTAACTAGAACATTCAGTTCTGTACATTTGCTTTACAGTAAACTTAAGCTTCTATAACTTCTTCACACTTTCATTTTTTGAAGATCTGTGCTGTATATGCAGAATGTGACAGTGAACAGGTTGAACAGATCAGAATCACTCACCGTAGCTGCCGCCGCAGAAAATCCTGGGGCAGGAGCACCCGAGACCATCTGGAGTAACTTGTCTCTCTGAGGAGGGACTGCTGTATGCCGGCCTACAGTACAATCGTTTTCAAATGACAGAACCGCCGAGTCTGTTTCTACTGACATTGGATCAGTGTTGGTGCTCCTGCCCCGGGTTGAGTGTCTTATAAAATCTTTTGTTTCCTTAAAGCTGTTAGGATACAAATGATTTGCGTTAATGTTTTGATGAGTCATTTAGAAGTGTTTTCTTTAGAGCAGGTGAGTTTGCTCTTTTATAGGTATGCTGAGGCCACGCCCTTTAAAGGTGTGGGTTTAATGGAATTTTTAATATATTTAAAAAATTTAGAATATAATAGTAAAGGGTGTTGGTACGTGACGCACGTCCTGATATTGCTGAATTAGATGCGTTCTTGGGTCAACATATTTTGTTGATCCTGGAACAACATTCCAGTCTGAAAATTTAACCTTTACCCTATTCCTACCCCTAAACCTAACCCTACCCATAACTTATCCCAAAAATCAGAGGGAAATGATGGATGAAAAACACTGATGTAGAAGCACCAATTCATGATTTTAAGCCCAGACTTTGTAGCATATGCACACTTATCAGGACAGTCAATAAAATCTGGAATCTTCAGGATGCCTCTCGCATGCTGGACTGTGTTGTAATCTGACCTCGGCTCCGGCCGGTCCAGAGAAAAACAGACACTCTGACATCTTTGTTACCCTCCGAGGTAAAACAGAGGGGCTAATTTCCTAGCTCTTACCACTGAGCAAATTACGTCCAGAAGACGTCTTTTTGAGGTCTTGTCTCAGGTTGAAAAGACGTCCACTGAGGGGCCAGAATGAAAGTTTTTATGACGTCTTTTTTTGACGTCTTCTGGACATCCGATATAGACGAACACGCAGAATCACCAAAGGAGAAAAATCACAATTTTTAAGCCACCATCGTGGAGATGAGTGTGGTGTTAAGGACGTTGTCTAATAATGTTCCCAGAACGTTCAGAGACGGTCATGATGTGGAGTTCTTTTAAGGTTTGGGGGACGTTATTTGGCGGACATTCACAGAACATTTAGGGAACCATATATATATACATTTTTTTAAAAAACATCCCTGCTGCCCTCGTCAAAAATGTCGATTAATAAGAGTATCTGCTCAAACAAAAACTAATTTTTCTTAAATGTCTTACAAAAAACAACAGCACATGCATGAGCTAATGTAACTGCTGTATCACTGCATCAGTAACTACACAGTTACTGTCTTTAAATAAAGCAACATGCAGCAGATCATCAGTGTTTCTGGATCATCACTGACTGAAGCTCAGGATCTACTCTCCAGCACAATGGTGACACACAAAACTCAGATAACAGAAACAACATTAAACACTAACAGATCTGAATATTGTATTTTCTTTCATGTTATTATAGTCCAATGATAGTGTATAAAATCCTGCCATGCTTTGATATTTTGAAAGTTTTCATTATTGTGCAGAAATTATTCAAACAGTATCATACAGATTCACACAGACATCAAGATTCTGCGTATGATCCTCAACAATGGTGACAAAATTTTCAGATAAACAGATTAACTCTGAACATCTCAAAACAAGCTACTAAAGTCACAAAAAAGATTTTGTTTAGTGTCACCATCGTTGAGGATTGTACGCTGATTCATGATGTGTTAAAGTTAGAAAAAAGGCCATCCTCAAAACTCTTGTCTGTATAAAGAATTAAATATAAATAAGCATTAATAAAACTAACAGTTAATACATTCACAGTTTGAAGCTTTAGTGATGATCAGTCAATCAGGACATTACATGACATCAGCACTAAACAACTCAATTCACCTGATCAGAAGTTCTCTTGCATTTATTGCTATAATTATCATGTCTTGATAACACAGTTAAAGCAGCTAGAGAAAATCTAATGTTATTTAGATATTGTTTCTTAAATTTATTCTGATGTTTATTCCTGTAATGTTTCTCTATTAGCCACTATCTGAATATATCAGTTTATATGATACAGGTTCAGAAAGGAGTAAGAGTCAGATCTCTGTCGGACTTTAGGATTAAGTTTAGTTTAGTTTGTAGTTTATTTATATTTAGATGTATGATGTACTTACTCTGTGTTTCTGTCTTGTTTTCCAACACAAATATATATAAATATATATAAATATCTAAACATTCTTAAATCAAGATACATTTACTGGAGAAGAGAAATGACTGAAGATATTAAGTTATCATTTTTTGCAGTGACGTAAAAGGCAAACTTTGATTCTACAATGAGATCAAGAGTAATTCAGGGCGATATAAAAGTTGTAACTCACCACTATTAGTAAAGAAGCATGGTTTCTCTCAACTGATGGATCTGCAGAGTCCATTACAGTAGAATCGTCAATCACGTCCTCCACCTGAACGCCCTCCACCTGAACGCCCTCCACCTGAACGTCCGTCACCTGAAAGTCCGTCACCTGAAAAATAGTAAACAAACAGTAACATTTTTTAAAAACTTTAGATAAACATCCAACAAAAAGGTTTCAGAAAAATATGTTCCATGAATGGTTTAAATAATGATTTTGTGCTAACTTTTTGACCTAGAGAACCTAGAGAAATATTCCATAACTAACTATTAAGCAGAGGACGATAAGAAAAAATCATGCCAAGTCTACAACTAATAAGCCAGATACTCTGTTAATTGGGGACTCGATAACCAGGCATGCAAAAATGGCAAAAACTGAAATTCTGACATTGGTTGATACACCTGTCAGAGAATTAACAGAACTAGTACCGACTGTCCTCTCTACATGTCCAACTAACTTGAGGATTATAGTTCACACTGGGTATATTGATAACGAAAACATTAAGCAGACTTCTTATCCTGAATACCTGGCTCGCAGCAGCATGCCCTGCTCATGAAATCAAATTCATTGATCATTTTAACATCTTTTGGAACAACAAAAACAATTTTAAACAGGATGGGATTAATCCAATTACTAATGGATCCAGATTACTGGGGGCTAGCTTGCGTCATGTTCTTGGGATGCCACATTTGTTTTAAAAATGAGTGGTCAGAGGTGAAGGTGGGTACCTGCAGGAACATGGTCTCTGTAGCTTCTGCTCCACCTGACCCTATATCCCACATTACTCAGAGTTATCAAAGAATGTCCCTTTCTCAGCCATGGACTCAATGCCACCCTTCTCCCTCTAATACATGTCGCTCAAGTACAGGTTTAGCTCGAGCTGCGACACTGAAGACAATCTGATCGACACTATATTCAAGTGTTCACCAGAGATGAGACAGATCTCATGCCATCTACACAAATACACCAGTGATTTTAAGAAGCAGGTGGCATGGTCAAACGTGTCGTAAAAATATAAATCATCAAATGTGTGTATTAACAATCTTAAACATATTAAGGCTCTCTTATCTTCTATTCTTAAAATTAGCTCTTTTTAATGACTGATCATTGTCTACTAAATCTTTTCTTTATTTATGTTTAGATGTTCTTCCTCAGTGTTTCTGTCTGGTTTTCCAGCACAAACATCTAAACATTTTTAAATCAAGACACATTTACTGGAGAAGAGAAATGAGACAGTAAGTCATTATTTTTTGCAGTGAAGTAAAAGGCAATTTGGATTTTGATTCGTCATTCATAGTGGTGTGTTTGTTCATCTATAATAGTGACATTTAAAAACATTAGACAAGTAATCTCACGCAACAATAGATGAACTGTTCCTCTGCTTGCTGAATCACTGATTAACAACTATTTCTTTGACCACTTATTTTTAAATGTTTTGTTTATGCACAGTACATAATGTGACACATTTTAAAACACATTATTTACGTTCACTGAACATTTCAATAGAAGCAGTTAAACTAACAATAGCACAACAATATATAAGAGCTGTGTGTTGTCTAGCGCAGAACATCATGAACACGTCCCACGATTTTCTTTTAATAAATAGAAAAAGGGTGATTTTGTGCCTCTTTGAGATGTTTGACAATTTTTGTGATATTAACTTTAGAACACAACTTGGTAAGACTCATGGCTTTGACTTTCTAGCCAAGTTATTTTGTAAAATATGTATTTTGTGTTAAAAATGGGAGCTCTACCTGGAAGACTCAAATGTCGCGTCATTTCATTACTTTCATTACTCATTAACTAGAACATTCAGTTCTGTACATTTGCTTTACAGTAAACTTAAGCTTCTATAACTTCTTCACACTTTCATTTTTGAAGATCTGTGCTGTATATGCAGAATGTGACAGTGAACAGGTTGAACAGATCAGAATCACTCACCGTAGCTGCCGCCGCAGAAAATCCTGGGGCAGGAGCACCCGAGACCATCTGGAGTAACTTGTCTCTCTGAGGAGGGACTGCTGTATGCCGGCCTACAGTACAATCGTTTTCAAATGACAGAACCGCCGAGTCTGTTTCTACTGACATTGGATCAGTGTTGGTGCTCCTGCCCCGGGTTGAGTGTCTTATAAAATCTTTTGTTTCCTTAAAGCTGTTAGGATACAAATGATTTGCGTTAATGTTTTGATGAGTCATTTAGAAGTGTTTTCTTTAGAGCAGGTGAGTTTGCTCTTTTATAGGTATGCTGAGGCCACGCCCTTTAAAGGTGTGGGTTTAATGGAATTTTTAATATATTTAAAAAATTTAGAATATAATAGTAAAGGGTGTTGGTACGTGACGCACGTCCTGATATTGCTGAATTAGATGCGTTCTTGGGTCAACATATTTTGTTGATCCTGGAACAACATTCCAGTCTGAAAATTTAACCTTTACCCTATTCCTACCCCTAAACCTAACCCTACCCATAACTTATCCCAAAAATCAGAGGGAAATGATGGATGAAAAACACTGATGTAGAAGCACCAATTCATGATTTTAAGCCCAGACTTTGTAGCATATGCACACTTATCAGGACAGTCAATAAAATCTGGAATCTTCAGGATGCCTCTCGCATGCTGGACTGTGTTGTAATCTGACCTCGGCTCCGGCCGGTCCAGAGAAAAACAGACACTCTGACATCTTTGTTACCCTCCGAGGTAAAACAGAGGGGCTAATTTCCTAGCTCTTACCACTGAGCAAATTACGTCCAGAAGACGTCTTTTTGAGGTCTTGTCTCAGGTTGAAAAGACGTCCACTGAGGGGCCAGAATGAAAGTTTTTATGACGTCTTCTGGACATCCGATATAGACGAACACGCAGAATCACCAAAGGAGAAAAATCACAATTTTTAAGCCACCATCGTGGAGATGAGTGTGGTGTTAAGGACGTTGTCTAATAATGTTCCCAGAACGTTCAGAGACGGTCATGATGTGGAGTTCTTTTAAGGTTTGGGGGACGTTATTTGGCGGACATTCACAGAACATTTAGGGAACCATATATATATACATTTTTTTAAAAAACATCCCTGCTGCCCTCGTCAAAAATGTCGATTAATAAGAGTATCTGCTCAAACAAAAACTAATTTTTCTTAAATGTCTTACAAAAAACAACAGCACATGCATGAGCTAATGTAACTGCTGTATCACTGCATCAGTAACTACACAGTTACTGTCTTTAAATAAAGCAACATGCAGCAGATCATCAGTGTTTCTGGATCATCACTGACTGAAGCTCAGGATCTACTCTCCAGCACAATGGTGACACACAAAACTCAGATAACAGAAACAACATTAAACACTAACAGATCTGAATATTGTATTTTCTTTCATGTTATTATAGTCCAATGATAGTGTATAAAATCCTGCCATGCTTTGATATTTTGAAAGTTTTCATTATTGTGCAGAAATTATTCAAACAGTATCATACAGATTCACACAGACATCAAGATTCTGCGTATGATCCTCAACAATGGTGACAAAATTTTCAGATAAACAGATTAGCTCTGAACATCTCAAAACAAGCTACTAAAGTCACAAAAAAGATTTTGTTTAGTGTCACCATCGTTGAGGATTGTACGCTGATTAATGATGTGTTAAAGTAAGAAAAAAGGCCATCCTCAAAACTCTTGTCTGTATAAAGAATTAAATATAAATAAGCATTAATAAAACTAACAGTTAATACATTCACAGTTTGAAGCTTTAGTGATGATCAGTCAATCAGGACATTACATGATGACTAAATCATCAGCACTAAACAACTCAATTCACCTGATCAGAAGTTCTCTTGCATTTATTGCTATAATTATCATGTCTTGATAACACAGTTAAAGCAGCCAGAGAAAATCTAATGTTATGTGTCAAGAATCAAGAGCCCATCTAAAGCAAACGCTCACCTCTATAACGGCGACTTCAAACTTTATTATTTTCTATAAAACACACACGCAGAAGGCGATGTTCTCGTGACCTTGTTCAACTTTGCCTAAAAGTTCTCTAAAAGTGACAAAAATTCTGACATTTTACAGAACATTTGTGACATAAACGTCCTCTTTTGGTAATGAAAGTGCTGCAGTTCAAGGTTCCTTATATGACTTTAGGGGGACATTCCAGTTTGGGTCATTTTATGGTCACATAAGAATGTTCAAAACATTGAACTTCAAAAACATTTAGCAAATATTAATAACATCATAAAGACGTTACGGCTACAGCAATGTTGTTCTCACAACGTTTTCTCTATATAATGAGAACATTCATTATGTACAGATTACAATGTAAGGACGCTTTTTATAAATGTTGTACTCAGAACGTATTATGATAACATTATGAAAACATTTAGCAAATAATAATAACATTAAAAGCATGTTCTGAGAATGTTATCCTAAGAACGTTTTTGCTCAACATTACGAGAACATCAGTCAAGTACAAATAACGTGATAAAGACGTTTCAAGAACGTTGTTATGAGAACGTTTTCACTCAACATTACGAGAACATCAGTCAAGTATAAATAACGTGATAAAGACGTTACAAGAACGTTGTTATGAGAACGTTTTTGATCAACATTATGAGAACATCAGTCAAGTACAAATAACGTGATAAAGACGTTTCAAGAACGTTGTTATGAGAACGTTTTCGCTCAACATTACGAGAACATCAGTCAAGTACAAATAACGTGATAAAGACGTTTCAAGAACGTTGTTATGAGAACGTTTTCGCTCAACATTACGAGAACATCAGTCAAGTATAAATAACGTGATAAAGACGTTACAAGAACGTTGTTATGAGAACGTTTTCGCTCAACATTACGAGAACATCAGTCAAGTACAAATAACGTGATAAAGACGTTTCAAGAACGTTGTTATGAGAACGTTTTCGCTCAACATTACGAGAACATCAGTCAAGTACAAATAACGTGATAAAGACGTTTCAAGAACGTTGTTATGAGAACGTTTTTGATCAACATTACGAGAACATCAGTCAAGTACAAATAACGTGATAAAGACGTTTCAAGAACGTTGTTATGAGAACGTTTTCGCTCAACATTACGAGAACATCAGTCAAGTACAGATAACGTGATAAAGACGTTTCAAGAACGTTGTTATGAGAACGTTTTCGCTCAACATTACGAGAACATCAGTCAAGTACAAATAACGTGATAAAGACGTTTCAAGAACGTTGTTATGAGAACGTTTTCGCTCAACATTACGAGAACATCAGTCAAGTACAAATAACGTGATAAAGACGTTTCAAGAACGTTGTTATGAGAACGTTTTCTCTCAACATTACGAGAACATCAGTCAAGTACAAATAACGTGATAAAGACGTTACAAGAACGTTGTTATGAGAACGTTTTCACTCAACATTATGAGAACATCAGTCAAGTACAAATAACGTGATAAAGACGTTTCAAGAACGTTGTTATGAGAACGTTTTCTCTCAACATTATGAGAACATCAGTCAAGTACAAATAACGTGATAAAGACGTTTCAAGAACGTTGTTATGAGAACGTTTTCGCTCAACATTACGAGAACATCAGTCAAGTACAAATAACGTGATAAAGACGTTTCAAGAACGTTGTTATGAGAACGTTTTGATCAACATTACGAGAACATCAGTCAAGTACAAATAACGTGATAAAGACGTTTCAAGAACGTTGTTATGAGAACGTTTTTGATCAACATTATGAGAACATCAGTCAAGTACAAATAACGTGATAAAGACGTTTCAAGAACGTTGTTATGAGAACGTTTTTGATCAACATTACGAGAACATCAGTCAAGTACAAATAACGTGATAAAGACGTTTCAAGAACGTTGTTATGAGAACGTTTTTGATCAACATTATGAGAACATCATCAAGTACAAATAACGTGATAAAGACGTTTCAAGAACGTTGTTATGAGAACGTTTTCGCTCAACATTACGAGAACATCAGTCAAGTACAAATAACGTGATAAAGACGTTTCAAGAACGTTGTTATGAGAACGTTTTTGATCAACATTACGAGAACATCAGTCAAGTACAAATAACGTGATAAAGACGTTTCAAGAACGTTGTTATGAGAACGTTTTTGATCAACATTATGAGAACATCAGTCAAGTACAAATAACGTGATAAAGACGTTTCAAGAACGTTGTTATGAGAACGTTTTTGATCAACATTACGAGAACATCAGTCAAGTACAAATAACGTGATAAAGACGTTTCAAGAACGTTGTTATGAGAACGTTTTTGATCAACATTATGAGAACATCAGTCAAGTACAAATAACGTGATAAAGACGTTTCAAGAACGTTGTTATGAGAACGTTTTTGATCAACATTACGAGAACATCAGTCAAGTACAAATAACGTGATAAAGACGTTTCAAGAACGTTGTTATGAGAACGTTTTCTCTCAACATTATGAGAACATCAGTCAAGTACAAATAACGTGATAAAGACGTTTCAAGAACGTTGTTATGAGAACGTTTTCGCTCAACATTACGAGAACATCAGTCAAGTACAAATAACGTGATAAAGACGTTTCAAGAACGTTGTTATGAGAACGTTTTTGATCAACATTACGAGAACATCAGTCAAGTACAAATAACGTGATAAAGACGTTTCAAGAACGTTGTTATGAGAACGTTTTGCAACATTACGAGAACATCAGTCAAGTACAAATAACGTGATAAAGACGTTTCAAGAACGTTGTTATGAGAACGTTTTGAACATTACGAGAACATCAGTCAAGTATAAATAACGTGATAAAGACGTTTCAAGAACGTTGTTATGAGAACGTTTTCGCTCAACATTACGAGAACATCAGTCAAGTACAAATAACGTGATAAAGACGTTTCAAGAACGTTGTTATGAGAACGTTTTCGCTCAACATTACGAGAACATCAGTCAAGTACAAATAACGTGATAAAGACGTTTCAAGAACGTTGTTATGAGAACGTTTTCGCTCAACATTACGAGAACATCAGTCAAGTACAAATAACGTGATAAAGACGTTTCAAGAACGTTGTTATGAGAACGTTTTCGCTCAACATTACGAGAACATCAGTCAAGTACAAATAACGTGATAAAGACGTTTCAAGAACGTTGTTATGAGAACGTTTTCGCTCAACATTACGAGAACATCAGTCAAGTACAAATAACGTGATAAACGTTTCAAGAACGTTGTTATGAGAACGTTTTCGCTCAACATTACGAGAACATCAGTCAAGTACAAATAACGTGATAAAGACGTTTCAAGAACGTTGTTGAGAACGTTTTCGCTCAACATTACGAGAACATCAGTCAAGTACAAATAACGTGATAAAGACGTTTCAAGAACGTTGTTATGAGAACGTTTTCGCTCAACATTACGAGAACATCAGTCAAGTACAAATAACGTGATAAAGACGTTTCAAGAACGTTGTTATGAGAACGTTTTCGCTCAACATTACGAGAACATCAGTCAAGTACAAATAACGTGATAAAGACGTTTCAAGAACGTTGTTATGAGAACGTTTTCGCTCACATTACGAGAACATCAGTCAAGTACAAATAACGTGATAAAGACGTTTCAAGAACGTTGTTATGAGAACGTTTTCGCTCAACATTACGAGAACATCAGTCAAGTACAAATAACGTGATAAAGACGTTTCAAGAACGTTGTTATGAGAACGTTTTCGCTCAACATTACGAGAACATCAGTCAAGTACAAATAACGTGATAAAGACGTTTCAAGAACGTTGTTATGAGAACGTTTTCGCTCAACATTACGAGAACATCAGTCAAGTACAAATAACGTGATAAAGACGTTTCAAGAACGTTGTTATGAGAACGTTTTCGCTCAACATTACGAGAACATCAGTCAAGTACAAATAACGTGATAAAGACGTTTCAAGAACGTTGTTATGAGAACGTTTTGCTCAACATTACGAGAACATCAGTCAAGTACAAATAACGTGATAAAGACGTTTCAAGAACGTTGTTATGAGAACGTTTTCGCTCAACATTACGAGAACATCAGTCAAGTACAAATAACGTGATAAAGACGTTTCAAGAACGTTGTTATGAGAACGTTTTCGCTCAACATTACGAGAACATCAGTCAAGTACAAATAACGTGATAAAGACGTTTCAAGAACGTTGTTATGAGAACGTTTTTGATCAACATTAGGAGAACATCAGTCAAGTACAAATAACGTGATAAAGACGTTTCAAGAACGTTGTTATGAGAACGTTTTTGATCAACATTACGGAGAACATCAGTCAAGTACAAATAACGTGATAAAGACGTTTCAAGAACGTTGTTATGAGAACGTTTTCGCTCAACATTACGAGAACATCAGTCAAGTACAGATAACGTGATAAAGACGTTTCAAGAACGTTGTTATGAGAACGTTTTCGCTCAACATTACGAGAACATCAGTCAAGTACAAATAACGTGATAAAGACGTTTCAAGAACGTTGTTATGAGAACGTTTTCGCTCAACATTATGAGAACATCAGTCAAGTACAGATAACGTGATAAAGACGTTTCAAGAACGTTGTTATGAGAACGTTTTTGATCAACATTACGAGAACATCAGTCAAGTACAAATAACGTGATAAAGACGTTTCAAGAACGTTGTTATGAGAACGTTTTCTCTCAACATTATGAGAACATCAGTCAAGTACAAATAACGTGATAAAGACGTTACAAGAACGTTGTTATGAGAACGTTTTCGCTCAACATTACGAGAACATCAGTCAAGTACAGATAACGTGATAAAGACGTTTCAAGAACGTTGTTATGAGAACGTTTTTGATCAACATTAGGAGAACATCAGTCAAGTACAAATAACGTGATAAAGACGTTTCAAGAACGTTGTTATGAGAACGTTTTTGATCAACATTACGAGAACATCAGTCAAGTACAAATAACGTGATAAAGACGTTTCAAGAACGTTGTTATGAGAACGTTTTCGCTCAACATTACGAGAACATCAGTCAAGTACAGATAACGTGATAAAGACGTTTCAAGAACGTTGTTATGAGAACGTTTTCGCTCAACATTACGAGAACATCAGTCAAGTACAAATAACGTGATAAAGACGTTTCAAGAACGTTGTTATGAGAACGTTTTCGCTCAACATTACGAGAACATCAGTCAAGTACAGATAACGTGATAAAGACGTTTCAAGAACGTTGTTATGAGAACGTTTTTGATCAACATTAGGAGAACATCAGTCAAGTACAAATAACGTGATAAAGACGTTTCAAGAACGTTGTTATGAGAACGTTTTTGATCAACATTACGAGAACATCAGTCAAGTACAAATAACGTGATAAAGACGTTTCAAGAACGTTGTTATGAGAACGTTTTCGCTCAACATTACGAGAACATCAGTCAAGTACAGATAACGTGATAAAGACGTTTCAAGAACGTTGTTATGAGAACGTTTTTGATCAACATTAGGAGAACATCAGTCAAGTACAATAACGTGATAAAGACGTTTCAAGAACGTTGTTATGAGAACGTTTTCTCTCAACATTATGAGAACATCAGTCAAGTACAAATAACGTGATAAAGACGTTTCAAGAACGTTGTTATGAGAACGTTTTCGCTCAACATTACGAGAACATCAGTCAAGTACAAATAACGTGATAAAGACGTTTCAAGAACGTTGTTATGAGAACGTTTTGATCAACATTAGGAGAACATCAGTCAAGTACAAATACGTGATAAAGACGTTTCAAGAACGTTGTTATGAGAACGTTTTTGATCAACATTAGGAGAACATCAGTCAAGTACAAATAACGTGATAAAGACGTTTCAAGAACGTTGTTATGAGAACGTTTTTGATCAACATTATGAGAACATCAGTCAAGTATAAATAACGTGATAAAGACGTTTCAAGAACGTTGTTATGAGAACGTTTTTGATCAACATTATGAGAACATCAGTCAAGTATAAATAACGTGATAAAGACGTTTCAAGAACGTTGTTATGAGAACGTTTTCGCTCAACATTACGAGAACATCAGTCAAGTACAAATAACGTGATAAAGACGTTTCAAGAACGTTGTTATGAGAACGTTTTCGCTCAACATTACGAGAACATCAGTCAAGTACAAATAACGTGATAAAGACGTTTCAAGAACGTTGTTATGAGAACGTTTTTGATCAACATTACGAGAACATCAGTCAAGTACAAATAACGTGATAAAGACGTTTCAAGAACGTTGTTATGAGAACGTTTTCTCTCAACATTATGAGAACATCAGTCAAGTACAAATAACGTGATAAAGACGTTTCAAGAACGTTGTTATGAGAACGTTTTCGCTCAACATTACGAGAACATCAGTCAAGTACAGATAACGTGATAAAGACGTTTCAAGAACGTTGTTATGAGAACGTTTTCGCTCAACATTACGAGAACATCAGTCAAGTACAAATAACGTGATAAAGACGTTTCAAGAACGTTGTTATGAGAACGTTTTCTCTCAACATTATGAGAACATCAGTCAAGTACAAATAACGTGATAAAGACGTTTCAAGAACGTTGTTATGAGAACGTTTTTGATCAACATTACGAGAACATCAGTCAAGTACAGATAACGTGATAAAGACGTTTCAAGAACGTTGTTATGAGAACGTTTTTGATCAACATTAGGAGAACATCAGTCAAGTACAAATAACGTGATAAAGACGTTTCAAGAACGTTGTTATGAGAACGTTTTTGATCAACATTACGAGAACATCAGTCAAGTACAAATAACGTGATAAAGACGTTTCAAGAACGTTGTTATGAGAACGTTTTTGATCAACATTAGGAGAACATCAGTCAAGTACAAATAACGTGATAAAGACGTTTCAAGAACGTTGTTATGAGAACGTTTTCTCTCAACATTATGAGAACATCAGTCAAGTACAAATAACGTGATAAAGACGTTTCAAGAACGTTGTTATGAGAACGTTTTCGCTCAACATTACGAGAACATCAGTCAAGTACAGATAACGTGATAAAGACGTTTCAAGAACGTTGTTATGAGAACGTTTTTGATCAACATTAGGAGAACATCAGTCAAGTACAAATAACGTGATAAAGACGTTTCAAGAACGTTGTTATGAGAACGTTTTTGATCAACATTACGAGAACATCAGTCAAGTACAAATAACGTGATAAAGACGTTTCAAGAACGTTGTTATGAGAACGTTTTCGCTCAACATTACGAGAACATCAGTCAAGTACAAATAACGTGATAAAGACGTTTCAAGAACGTTGTTATGAGAACGTTTTCTCTCAACATTATGAGAACATCAGTCAAGTACAAATAACGTGATAAAGACGTTTCAAGAACGTTGTTATGAGAACGTTTTCGCTCAACATTACGAGAACATCAGTCAAGTACAGATAACGTGATAAAGACGTTTCAAGAACGTTGTTATGAGAACGTTTTTGATCAACATTAGGAGAACATCAGTCAAGTACAAATAACGTGATAAAGACGTTTCAAGAACGTTGTTATGAGAACGTTTTCGCTCAACATTACGAGAACATCAGTCAAGTACAGATAACGTGATAAAGACGTTTCAAGAACGTTGTTATGAGAACGTTTTTGATCAACATTAGGAGAACATCAGTCAAGTACAAATAACGTGATAAAGACGTTTCAAGAACGTTGTTATGAGAACGTTTTCGCTCAACATTATGAGAACATCAGTCAAGTACAGATAACGTGATAAAGACGTTTCAAGAACGTTGTTATGAGAACGTTTTTGATCAACATTACGAGAACATCAGTCAAGTACAAATAACGTGATAAAGACGTTTCAAGAACGTTGTTATGAGAACGTTTTTGATCAACATTATGAGAACATCAGTCAAGTACAAATAACGTGATAAAGACGTTTCAAGAACGTTGTTATGAGAACGTTTTTGATCAACATTACGAGAACATCAGTCAAGTACAAATAACGTGATAAAGACGTTTCAAGAACGTTGTTATGAGAACGTTTTTGATCAACATTATGAGAACATCATCAAGTACAAATAACGTGATAAAGACGTTTCAAGAACGTTGTTATGAGAACGTTTTCGCTCAACATTACGAGAACATCAGTCAAGTACAAATAACGTGATAAAGACGTTTCAAGAACGTTGTTATGAGAACGTTTTTGATCAACATTACGAGAACATCAGTCAAGTACAAATAACGTGATAAAGACGTTTCAAGAACGTTGTTATGAGAACGTTTTCGCTCAACATTACGAGAACATCAGTCAAGTACAGATAACGTGATAAAGACGTTTCAAGAACGTTGTTATGAGAACGTTTTTGATCAACATTAGGAGAACATCAGTCAAGTACAAATAACGTGATAAAGACGTTTCAAGAACGTTGTTATGAGAACGTTTTCTCTCAACATTATGAGAACATCAGTCAAGTACAAATAACGTGATAAAGACGTTTCAAGAACGTTGTTATGAGAACGTTTTCGCTCAACATTACGAGAACATCAGTCAAGTACAAATAACGTGATAAAGACGTTTCAAGAACGTTGTTATGAGAACGTTTTTGATCAACATTACGAGAACATCAGTCAAGTACAAATAACGTGATAAAGACGTTTCAAGAACGTTGTTATGAGAACGTTTTTGATCAACATTATGAGAACATCAGTCAAGTATAAATAACGTGATAAAGACGTTTCAAGAACGTTGTTATGAGAACGTTTTTGATCAACATTATGAGAACATCAGTCAAGTATAAATAACGTGATAAAGACGTTTCAAGAACGTTGTTATGAGAACGTTTTCGCTCAACATTACGAGAACATCAGTCAAGTACAAATAACGTGATAAAGACGTTTCAAGAACGTTGTTATGAGAACGTTTTCGCTCAACATTACGAGAACATCAGTCAAGTACAGATAACGTGATAAAGACGTTTCAAGAACGTTGTTATGAGAACGTTTTTGATCAACATTAGGAGAACATCAGTCAAGTACAAATAACGTGATAAAGACGTTTCAAGAACGTTGTTATGAGAACGTTTTTGATCAACATTATGAGAACATCAGTCAAGTATAAATAACGTGATAAAGACGTTTCAAGAACGTTGTTATGAGAACGTTTTTGATCAACATTATGAGAACATCAGTCAAGTACAAATAACGTGATAAAGACGTTTCAAGAACGTTGTTATGAGAACGTTTTCGCTCAACATTACGAGAACATCAGTCAAGTACAAATAACGTGATAAAGACGTTTCAAGAACGTTGTTATGAGAACGTTTTTGATCAACATTACGAGAACATCAGTCAAGTACAAATAACGTGATAAAGACGTTTCAAGAACGTTGTTATGAGAACGTTTTCTCTCAACATTATGAGAACATCAGTCAAGTACAAATAACGTGATAAAGACGTTTCAAGAACGTTGTTATGAGAACGTTTTTGATCAACATTACGAGAACATCAGTCAAGTACAAATAACGTGATAAAGACGTTTCAAGAACGTTGTTATGAGAACGTTTTTGATCAACATTACGAGAACATCAGTCAAGTACAGATAACGTGATAAAGACGTTTCAAGAACGTTGTTATGAGAACGTTTTTGATCAACATTAGGAGAACATCAGTCAAGTACAAATAACGTGATAAAGACGTTTCAAGAACGTTGTTATGAGAACGTTTTTGATCAACATTACGAGAACATCAGTCAAGTACAAATAACGTGATAAAGACGTTACAAGAACATTGTTATGAGAACGTTTTTGATCAACATTAGGAGAACATCAGTCAAGTACAAATAACGTGATAAAGACGTTTCAAGAACGTTGTTATGAGAACGTTTTCGCTCAACATTACGAGAACATCAGTCAAGTACAAATAACGTGATAAAGACGTTTCAAGAACGTTGTTATGAGAACGTTTTCGCTCAACATTATGAGAACATCAGTCAAGTACAAATAACGTGATAAAGACGTTTCAAGAACGTTGTTATGAGAACGTTTTTGATCAACATTAGGAGAACATCAGTCAAGTACAAATAACGTGATAAAGACGTTTCAAGAACGTTGTTATGAGAACGTTTTCGCTCAACATTACGAGAACATCAGTCAAGTACAAATAACGTGATAAAGACGTTACAAGAACGTTGTTATGAGAACGTTTTTGATCAACATTAGGAGAACATCAGTCAAGTACAAATAACGTGATAAAGACGTTTCAAGAACGTTGTTATGAGAACGTTTTCGCTCAACATTACGAGAACATCAGTCAAGTACAAATAACGTGATAAAGACGTTTCAAGAACGTTGTTATGAGAACGTTTTCGCTCAACATTATGAGAACATCAGTCAAGTACAAATAACGTGATAAAGACGTTTCAAGAACGTTGTTATGAGAACGTTTTTGATCAACATTACGAGAACATCAGTCAAGTACAAATAACGCGATAAAGACGTTTCTAGAACGTTGTTATGAGAACGTTTTTGATCAACATTACGAGAACATCAGTCAAGTACAAATAACGTGATAAAGACGTTTCAAGAACGTTGTTATGAGAACGTTTTTGATCAACATTACGAGAACATCAGTCAAGTACAAATAACGTGATAAAGACGTTTCAAGAACGTTGTTATGAGAACGTTTTTGATCAACATTATGAGAACATCAGTCAAGTACAAATAACGTGATAAAGACGTTTCAAGAACGTTGTTATGAGAACGTTTTCGCTCAACATTACGAGAACATCAGTCAAGTACAAATAACGTGATAAAGACGTTTCAAGAACGTTGTTATGAGAACGTTTTTGATCAACATTAGGAGAACATCAGTCAAGTACAAATAACGTGATAAAGACGTTTCAAGAACGTTGTTATGAGAACGTTTTCGCTCAACATTACGAGAACATCAGTCAAGTACAGATAACATGGTAAGAACGTTCCAACAATGTTGTTCTAAGAATGTTTCCTCTCAACGTTATGAGAATGTATTTTAACTATGACAACATTAAAAGAATGTTCTTGAAACATTATTTTAGGAATGTTTATTTCTAACATTTACATAACTTTTACATAACGTTAGTGAAAGTTATGGAAACGTTCCCTGTTAGCTGGGGTCTAGTTGAGAATCATTATGGAGCAAAAGACACAAATATGATCATGTTCAAATCTGAGGATGATGAAGGAGATTCATGTTTATCTATTTGAACACATTCTTAAAAACACAAAAACTCATTTCTGTTTGTCCAGTTCAAAGACTTAAATGACTTTAGCAGTAAATTAGATCATTAATAAAAAAGTGTTGTCTGATAACTAAGAAATATGAAGAAATTATACTGGATCTCTCTCCAGTATCTCCAAATGTGTTTTTCATATCCAATCTTTAAAAGTATTTTTTAAAAATGTAAAAATATATAGTGAAGCTATAAACATGTATTTATAATTTATGCCCTTTAGAGAGGTCCATTGTATTACGATTGCAAGCAGTATCAATAATTTCAAAAATTGTAATGTGAAGATGTGAAGTCAAATGTCCCAGTGTGTATGCTGTGTAAACTCACTGATACGCTTGTTGAAATTCATTTATAGTTTTTAATTGTTTTATAGACTCAATATTGTTTCTTATTCATACACAACACGCCCAACCTAAAACATCTTCCCTCACTCCTGCTTCTAGAACTTTTTTACTTTCTTCTTTTGAACTTCAGGTCAAGCATTCATGATTTACAACATTAAAAGGGGAATGTGACAGTGAACAGGTTAAGAAGTAATATAATCCTGAACTAATTCAAATAAAGCAGTATCACTCACCACAGCTGTTGCGTCAGAAACGCCCGGGGCAGGAGCACTGAGACACTCTGGAATAACCTGTCTATTTGATGGTGGACTTCTGTGTGTCAGCCTAGTATGATCACTCTCAATCGAGTTTATTTCCACTGCCTCCAGAAAGGTACTGGTGCTCCTGCCCAGAGTGGATTGTTCTTCAAAAACTTTTCCTTCCTTGAAGCTGTTACAGTACAAATTATCTGAGTTTACCATGGGTTGTTTAGTCGTCTGTGCTTTAGAGCAGGTGACTTTGCTCTTTTATACTGTGATTAGGCCACACCCTTTAAAGTTGGGGAATTTCCAAAACAAGTTCCAACAATGCTAACCAAAGAAACAATGTTGTTCATCTCAATTAATGTGTGTGTGTAGGGCACTAAACTACACCAATAGTGAGAAAGACTGACATATGAGGCATCGTACAAGCCATAATTCATTCTGGCACTCTCACATACTTACATTTTCCTTTCACATGTCTATATTTTTGCTCTCAAAGTCACATATTTTAATGCACACATTGATACATTTTGCTCTCGTTACCATATTTTATAACACACATTCTTACACTTTACTTTTTATGCAAATGTATTCAAAGTATTCAAACATTTAAAGGTGATAAAGAGGATCTTTCCGTCGACTGAGAAACCAAAGACTGTTAGTGAGTTTTTGAAATGAGCGCATGCGTAAGAACAACCCCCCCTCCTTCACAGCTCCTTTTGAGGGAACGCCTCCCAAAACTCCTGCACGAGTATCTGAACACGAGTGTTTACCACCGGCATTCGCTGTGTCGTGTTAGTGGATTCATTATGTCGGACTCACCGCAGGTAACTCATAATCTGCAGTTGTTACTCCTGTCTCCTGACAAAAACATTGCATGCGGCGCCTGTGGAGTGTGGAAAGTTACTGGAGCGCACAGCCGCGCTCGTCTCTCACAAGGAACGTCACGGCAGTGATTGACAAGCCAGAGGGCCAATCGTTTACGCGATCATCGTAATTGGCTGATGTTTTTAAGGCCCTACCTCTTGCACAGATGATGTATATTAATATTATTCCTTTCAGTGCACCTAATAAATAGTCTTTTATCAGTTAGTAAAGACAGTTTCAAGTAATATTGCAAAAATGTATAAAACAAAACATCCTCTTTAGCACCTTTAATACTATAAATAATAAATGTATGTAAGAAAATATGTGTATGTAAGAGAAGAAGGTATTTATGTGTGAGAGAGTATAGTGGAAACGGAGAGCAAGTCAGGGCGTGATCAACGTTCAGCTTCTCCGCGTCACCAACTTGATGCATTTTTTCAATGAAATACAGGTTTGTGTATGTTTTATTTCATCTATAAATCGTTGCTGTGCTTAAATCATTTTATTTAATGCAAAGCAAACTACATGCTTGTAAGTGTGTGAGAGCGGCAGATGAATAGTGGCTTGTACGAAGAGTTTACGTACGCTGACTCACACAAACACTGCGTGCTCACATGAATACCACATCCTTTTAAAGATGACGTATGTTGCATCCCGTGTGTTAGTAACCATGCACTGTAAAACGCGATGAGTTCAGAGTAATCAAAATTATTGTAGACACCGATTACCTCAAACAATTTGAGTAAAGCCACTCAAATCTTTTAAGTAAAGAATAATTAATTTTAGTTTTATTTAATGTTTAAGTCCGCTGTACTTAAAACTATTGTTTACCATACATAATGTTTCTCATTTTTCAATTATTTTGGTGCAGTGGTTGTAAAACCCAATAAGTTCAGAATATTCAAAATATTAAAGTAAAACAACTCAAAAAATATTTTATAGTGCAAAAATTCAGTAACTACAATTTAATTGAAATATTGAATAAACTAACACCTATTCTTTACAGTTACGTGTTAGTTAGCTATGTAACAATCAAAGAGACTATCACTATTTACTTGCATGAACTATTATTCAACATGCAGCATTTATAGCCTTGATGTTTCACAGCCCATTCTCGACCTATCCACTACTCTTCACCATGATGGTAACCCAACAAAACTTCAACATCACAGAAACGCCTTTAAATACCAAAATAACAGAACATTAAACAATAACACATCTTCCCCTGTATTAATCTTGTGAAAAAAACACACAAAATAACACTCAATTTCAACATTTATTCCCCCTTACAGAGTGTGACACAAAGTATGCTGGGAACTTGAAATCTGCTGCAACTCAGTTTAATGTTGAATGGACTCCTCTGCTAACGTCGGTTACGTCGGTAACATCGGCAACGACGTGACATGGATGACGTCACTTTATAAGTTGCTTCAATGATTTAACAGACTTTAATTGCAGCGTACTCAATCTTTGTAAGTTAGCAGTACTATCCGGGTTTACAGTGTGGGTTCTGGGGAAATAGCATATTGATGTGTGTAACTGTCATTTATTAAGAGAGTTAGGAATGAATTGTGTAGAGAGATAGAAATCTGAGAAAATGTACAATAAAAAAAATTGTGTATTGGTAATGCTATGGATGCAAGTAAAGTTACCATTGATGCAAACAGGAAATATATTAGTTTTTTAAAATTGCTTAGACACTAAAAGTGGTTCTTGAGGCTTTACTCAGTGAATCATTCACTCATGTACCGAATCTTCAGACCAAGTCTGTAAAACTACAGGCACATTACGTGCTTTAATTTCAGTTTGCATTTGTAAAACAAACTTTTTGCAAAACTCTTGGTGTATCCATCTTGGCCCGTTGACCTGTCGGCTCCGTATTGGCTCCTCCCACCTTCGGCTCCACCGGAGACCCTTGGACTTGCGGCTTCACCAGGTTCCCTCGTCCTGCCGTTTCCCCCTTGGTCAGTTGGCACACCACTTCTGCCACGGACTTGCGGGGCATCCGCTGCACTCAGGCCCTCCACCCCTACAGCTGCAGCAGGTTCCTCCTTCCCCACGGCGTCACCTCTGTCCTCCCTCACACCAGCTCCACCTCAGGCCCTCAGGCCCTCGGGTACTCTGGCTCCACCTCCGACGCTCGTCACTGCAGCATCGCCTGGATCTCCAGTGCCAGCGACTTCACTCAGCTCCATCGGCTCTCCATCTATGCCTATGGATCCATTGGCCTTGTCTCTGTCAGTCGTCCCCAGCTGTCAGCCTCTACACCATCTTGGCTTCTCTCTCTACTCTGCTGTGGGTTGTCAGCACTCGGTAGCTCTGGGTCTGTGCCTTTGGATACCCTCCATCATCACCGCCGGGATCTCGTCCTCTGTCTGCCACCATTCCTCTGCCATCCACTATCACCATCCCTTCGGCTCATCCTTGTCCACCTCCAAAACCCCCTCCACCAGTCCCTCTGCCATCTTCCTGTTGAGGCACGAGGTTGTACCTTTTTCGGAGGGGTACTGTCACAGTTGTGTTCGGTTTGTCTTAGATTTCATGGACTTATAGTTTGTTTTTCATCTGTCACATGTGTTCCTTTGTTTGTTTTTCGCCCAGAGCCCTAGAACCCTTTTTCACAAGATGTAATATAAGTCTAAGGTGTCCCCTGAATGTATCTGTGAAGTTTCAGCTCAAAATACCCCACAGATTTTTTATTATACCATGTGTTAACTTCCTATTTTGGGGTGGGATTAAAAAATGCACCGATTCAGTGTGTGTGCACCTTTAAATGCTCGTGCTCCCCGCCCCCGAGCTCACAACTCCCATTAAACATTGCTTAAACAATAGAATAAGCTGATATAACTCTCAAAATGGATCTTTACAAACTGTTTGTCATGCAGCCTATCAGATCACATAAGTACGGCAGGTATTTTGTGGATGTTTACACATTGCTCCGTGGCTAACGGGCTAAAGCTAACATTACACACTGTTGGAGAGATTTATAAAGAATGAAGTTGTGTTTATGAATTATACAGACTGCAAGTGTTTAAAAATGAAAATAATGACGCTCTAGTCTCTGTGAATACAGTAATAAACGATGGTAACTTTAACCACATTTAACAGTACATTAGCAACATGCTAACGAAACATTTAGAAAGATAATTTACAAATATCACTAAAAATATCATGATATCATGGATCATGTCAGTTATTATCGCTCCATCTGCCATTTTTCGCTGTTGTTCTTGCTTGCTTACCTAGTCTGATGATTCAGCTGTGCACAGAGCCAGACGTTAATACTGGCTTGTCTAATGCCTTGAACATGAGCTGGCATATGCAAATATTGGGGTCATACATATTAATGATCCCGACTGTTACGTAACAGTCAGTGTTATGTTGAGATTCGCCTGTTCTTCGGAGGTCTTTTAAACAAATGAGATTTATATAAGAAGGAGGAAACAATGGAGTTTGGGACTCACTGTATGTCATTTCCATGTACTGAACTCTTGTTATTCAACTATGCCGAGATAAATTAAATTTTTAATTCTAGGGCACCTTTAAAGAAGAAAAAAATTCCTGAGCTCTTCCCGCTCTGCAATAATAATGTACATGCTGAATCTGGCCACCCTCTATCAGCTACCTGCTCAAACAAAGAGAAAAAGGTATCAATATCCTTTTCATCAAATTTGGGCACAAGTCGTAAATTCGTAATCACATAAAAATCATGCCAAACATCCTCATTACCCTCAGCAGACAATCTTCTGGCTTCCTTAAATTTCCCTGCATTAATCAAATCCAATTTATAGCGCTCAATCTCTAATTTTCTCTTTTCAATTTCATACATTGCTTCTATTTTTTGTTGTTTGATTTTTTTTTCCTTAAGATGTTCTGCTAGCCTGAATGGTCTACACTGTCTGCTCAGCTTGAAGTACAGTACAGCAAAAGTTTGGAACCACTAAGATTTTTAATGTTTTTAAAAGAAGTTTCATCTGCTCACCAAGGCTACATTTATTTAATTAAAAATACAGTAAAAACAGTAATATTGTGAAATATTATTACAATTTAAAATAACTGTTTTCTATTTGAATATATTTCACAAAGTAATTTATTCCTGTGATGCAAAGCTGAATTTTCAGCATCATTACTCCAGTCTTCAGTGTCACATGATCCTTCAGAAATCATTCTAATATGCTGATCTGCTGCTCAAGAAACATTTAATGTGTACAATTGTACAAAATATTTATGTACAATATTTTTTTTCAGGATTATTTGATGAATAGAAAGTTCAAAAGAACAGTGTTTATCTGAAATCTAATCTTTTGTAACATTATAAATGTCTTTACTGCCACTTTTGATTGATTTAATGCATCCTTGCTGAATAAAAGTATTTATTTCTTTAATTTTTTTTCAAAAAAATAAAAATAAAAATTCTTACTGACCCCAAACTTTTGAACGGTAGTGTATAATGCTACAGAAGCTTTGTATTTCAGATAAATGCTGTTCTTTTGAACTTTCTATTCATCAAGGAATCCTGAAAAAAAAAGTACACAACTGTTTTCAACATTGAAAATAATCATAAATGTTTCTTGAGCAGCAAATCAGCATATCAGAATGATTTCTGAAGGATCATGTGACACTGAAGACTGGAGTAATGATGCTGAAAATTCAGCTTTGATCACAGGAATAAATTACTTTGTCAAATATATTTAAATAGTACACAGTTATTTTAAATTGTAATAATATTTCACAATATTACTGTTTTTACTGTATTTTTAATTAAATAAATGTAGCCTTGGTGAGCAGACGAAACTTCTTTTCAAAAACATTAAAAATCTTAGTGGTTCCAAACTTTTGGACTGTACTGTACATTTTGTTCGACCAAGATTTTAAACTCTCTTTACACCATTTATCAGCCACAGAAAGACCCACATTATAATGGCTGCATTTACACTGGCACAACAAAATGACACAGATCGGAATTTGTTGCTGTAACGAACGGGAATGTGACAACATAGGCGTGGATCCACGTGCAGGCTTTATTCATAAGAAGAGCATAGTCAAACAGGCAGTAGGTCAATTACCAGAAAACAGTAACAGGTAGGCAAGGCAAAAGAGTAATCCAAAACACAGGCAATGATCAAGGCAGGCAACAAACAATCATAAAACAAGAAATCAGTCCAAGGTCAAAAAACACAGGCAAGGCAAAGCAGAACAAGGAAACCAGGATAACATGGAATGCGAACATAGACTGAAAGCGCTGTATAAATAAAGGTGACTTGACTTGACTTAATACCAAGAGGCGAAACTCTTCTTTTTGGGTAACAGCCACTAGATGGCGCTCCGGTAGCGCGGCCGCCATTATGTAGTTGCAATAAACTCTGTAATAATCTGTACAAATGTATCGGATAGATATAAGCAACTATATTCTGTTGCGCGGAGCTGATTCTGGAGCTAAGAACTGATGGCGCGGCTTGATCTTTGGATGACCAATCAGCGGAAAGGAGCGTTTTATTCCCGCCCATGTAGAGATCAAATTTTCAAGCTGTTTATCCATTTTGGTTTTATTGTTTTTCCATTTGGCGGATTAGAACAAAGTGTGATTAAAACAAAAATAAAAATATGAAAAAATGACTTGAGATTTGTTTATTTATGCTCATGAGGAGGGTCAAATGTGTGATAAATGAATGCTTTCTTCGTTTAGAAGACAAAAACAAGAAAACAAATTATCCGAAGGTTCACAGACTGCTATACTCCCTCGCTCTCTCTTTATCATTCATTCAAATGAATGTAAGCTTACCTGCTACTTTAATTTCCTTCAGAATTATAGATTTAACGACTGTTGATAAAATAACAAACGCAAATTACCTTTATTTTCCAGTCTATATTCATTCAGTCAGAATTCGCGCTGTAAAACATCTATGACACTGACAGCTGTTAACTTATCCATTCTGTCAGGTAATGACCACCTGACGTGAAATATATAAATAATTTTAATAGCACGGCCATTCAAAACCTGGGGGTCTACCATGTGCATTGTTTTCCAGCACAAATAGCCTATCTAAACATTCATAAATCAAGACATTTACACTGGAGAAGAAAAATATATTCAGATATTAAGACATCATTTTTTTTGCAGTGAAGTAAAAGTTTGGGCTTTGATTCTACAAACAGACGCGATTAAACTTTACCTCATGTAAACGCAATACTTCGATGAAAGTAATGTGATTAAGATCATAATCGTAGTAAGCATAATGGCATTAAACTAGGAGGTGTACGGCAATTTTAATTGCAATATACAGGCATGTAAACCCTTTAATCGCTTTATTCCCGCTCTGACCAAAGTGCGCATGCTCAGACGTACACGGATGCCGTGTGTTGTTCACACAACTTCATGAATGAACTCTGTGACGTTATTCTGAAGTTTTCTCTTCACTAAATCGCTAAACTCTGTCAACACAACTCGCTGTGCAGTCTCTGCTCCGTATCTTCATCCAGACATAGTGTGTTACATGTAGTTATTGAGAGCAAGAGTAATTCAAAGTTGTAACTCACCGCAACTCTTGGTTTCTCTGAACGGATGGAACCGCAGAATCCAGAATCGTCATTCATAGCGGGGTGTTTGTTCATCTATAATGGAAACAAGGAATCAGAAAAAGGAGAAATTAGCAGAAAACCAAAAGTATGCTGTTTAAACATCAAGCATTAGTCCAAAGCAGAATAACTCACTAGAATCACATATTCTTTTATAGCAGTTCCCGGGGCAGGAGCCACCAAGACACTACTTTCTCTTTGATGAAGAGGCTCTGTATGCCGGCCTACAGTCTCGTCTCTCCACCAATGGACCTGTCTGTCAGATGAACTCCTGCCCCAGGACCGTTTTTCATAATACAATTCTCTTTTTCTTAAAGAAGTCGGTTTGGTGTTTCATGTAAAGTGAGAAGCTGGAAAATGACCGCTCTTTTATAGCCTGATTAGGCCGAACCCTTCAGGTTATGATGATATGAATCATGACACGTTACAGTGCTTCATTATTTGTGTTTCTGTTTCCTATAAAGTGAAACTTACACACGACACCATCTGACTCGCGTGTGCTGATGAAAAATAATAGTTAAATGAGGTTTTATTTGTTGAAAAATGATCAGCAAATGATTTGAACACATTCACAAAAACTGATTTCTGTTTGTCAATTTCAAATCAGACCATAAATAAAAAGTGTTGTCTGATAACTATGAAATATGAAGAAATGATACTGGATCTCTCTTTTAAAGATGTAAAAACATGTAGTGAAGCTACGAACATGTAATCTCACACAATAGATAAACTGTTCCTCTGTTTCATTTGCTGAATCACCGATGAACTTATATAAACAAATAAACTTTTCTTTCTTTTAAAACATTTGTTTTTACATTGACTAAACATTTCTTAAAGTGATTCTGAATCAGTTTTATTGTGTATCTCAATATGTCGCAGGTATAAAGTGTCTCTGTTTCCTATCAAATGAAACTCTTATCTGACACTCCCATTCATCTAAACATGTTTCAATGATGATGAAAGAATCTGTGGGATTTTATTGACCTGTTTTATTCTAAAGTCTGGTCACTCAGTAACAAGATCTCTCGCTGTGAAAACACGCTGGAGAACAAACAAAAGATGGGCTGATGTGAGAGTCACTGATCAAACCTGATTCACAGATTCTTTATCATCATCATCATCATCATCATCAGTCAAATATGTTTAGGAGAATCAGGGCGTCACTTTATAAGAAACAAACACATGGAACACTGTCACAGGCACGCCAGGATCTACCATGACTGCGTTCCAGTGTCTCTGTCCCCTTCTGTGTTGTAACAAACATGCCTGTGATGGCCATTACCAGAGATGTTTTAAAAAATGATGCAAAAAAAAAAAAAATCTGAGAACAAAATTTCTAAAATATCAAATAAAAATAAAAAAACATTGAGGCCTATATACTTTAAGAAATGAAACACACATCAGTGGATTTCACAAACAATCACTATGAATGTGTGATGTAACGTTATACAGATGGTTAATTATTCTGGAAATGATGTCACATGACACAGGTTAGTGCAGTGTTCATGAACGCTTCTTATATTCATGACTCGAGTCGAGCCGAGGGAGATACGAGGGTCTGTGGCTCTAACTTTGGAAAAAGTGTAAAAGCCAACTTGGATCATGATAACCAATCACATTACAGCCTTGACGTCACTGAATTTCGTGTTGTGCGACAGTCGATCTGTTTGAGTAACTGAATCCAACCTGATGCAGAATTATCTGTGACTTCTCTTATAAAACACTGTAACTCTATCAATAGATCAACCCAAAAT
Source organism: Ancherythroculter nigrocauda (assembly GCA_036281575.1). Lineage (NCBI taxonomy): Eukaryota > Metazoa > Chordata > Actinopteri > Cypriniformes > Xenocyprididae > Ancherythroculter > Ancherythroculter nigrocauda. Next base: position 355,054 of record VTFQ01000311.1, read on the forward strand.
GAATGTTTCATGACAAACATGCTGAAGATTAGCTGATGTGCTGTCGATTCATTAAATGAAAAAAGCAGTTTATTTAGTGTAGTGAAGCCTCTCCTCCATTGACATCCATTATAAAAGACGTCCTCGTGTCTCCTTCCCTGCGTACCGCAGCTTTATGCTTTTTAACTAACCTTGAAGTCTCTTGCGTGATCTTTCCAACATGATTACGTCATGCGTGGTGCATCTCAGAGCAGTGCAAGACGAGCATTTGTGGCTAAAAAGTATGTAATGTTTATTTTTTTTAGAAAATGTCCGATGGTTTCTCTAGATGAGACTCTTATTCCTCGTCTGGGATCATGTAGAGCTCTTTGAAGCTGCACTGAAACTGACATTTGGACCTTCAACCCGTTGAACCCCAGTGAAGTCCACTATATGGAGAAAAATCCTGGAATGTTTTCCTTCATTTCTTTTCCACTGAAGAAAGAAAGACATGAACATCTTGGATGACATGGAGGAGAGTAAATTATCAGGAAATTTTAATTCTGAACTGAACTAATCCTTTAAAGCGGTTTTGGAGTTGAGAGACTGGTTTATTTCCCAGATTCCTCAGTGTTGAAGGTAAGATCATCAATGCCCTCTAATGGCGGATCTGAAAAAAGATCAGAGACTGAGAAAAAAAAAAAAAAAACACTTCACAGATCCACATTAGCATTATCACACAAATGAACCATTATAACCATTATATCACACATAGTATTTGTAGATAGCAAACAGTAAATTGGTTGTATGTCAAATACTTTTATTCATGAAGGATGCATTAAATGTGACAGTAAAGACATTTACAATGATACAAAACATTCTATTTCAAATAAATGCTGTTCTTTTGAACTTTCTATTTATTAAAGAATCCTGAAAAATAAAATGCATCACGGTTTCAAAGACAACAACTGTGTACGCTCTTATGATAAACAGAACCGTACTGTCCGCTGGTGTGGACACTAATATAGTTATGGTTCTTGAAGTCATTAACAGTAGTACACTATTCCAAACATACTGTACCACTCTGTGTGTGTGTCCTCATGTGCTAATGATTTACAAATGTGTTGTAAGTAATTGGAATGTTATACTAAAAGATTTCTGCTTGAGAATACAGTCTAAAGTGTCTGAAGGACTGTAGAAACTGTCAGACTATAAGCTCTGTCAACAATAGCAAGCAGTTACACATATCTGAATAACAGGAGGGGTCCGACAACTATTAACTTAACGCTGCTAAAAATATAGATTAATGTGTTTCCTAGTGTAATGTCACACACAACAAAGACAAGAATTATATTTTTATACCTTTATATAAATTGAATGTTTTGGGTAAACCAAAAAACAAAATAAATAGAACAATGCATGTACGTGAAAATGAGAATAAACTGAAATAATACCAGTACAGTAAATCAAAGTAATATACCTGTAGATTGTCTATAAAGTAATGTGAAACAACAGAAAAAGAATGGCAATGCTTTGGGTAAGTATATCACTAATATGAATGTTGAATAGTCAATGTTTAGATTGATAATGAACCAAAAAGCCCACTCACTCACACACACAAAAAATAGAAAATACCCTTCAAGTGCTCTTCAAATAATCCAGAGATAGTCCACAATCAAATCCTTGTACTCAGGACATTTGATAATCCACAAGGTAATGTGAACAATCCAATGTGGAAAAACACTTGATGTCCATATAAGTAGTGCCCTTGAAACTACCAAAATATAAAGCAACATTTAAAGAGTCCATCTACAAAAAGAAAAGAAATCTAACATTAGCTAAAGTAACCCACACATAAATTATATACATCAAGTGAAAACAAATACACAACACTAGAAGAGACAGAACTTACATGATTGAACTGGAAACAGTTTCTCGATCAGGACTCCGATGAGTTTTGCTGGAGGTGCTATAGGTTAAGACCGTGCTTCCCTCTTCCAAACAAACTGACTTCTTAACAGTTTAAATACCTGGGGTTTTAGCGCTCCAGCACCCCCTAGTGGTGAGTATGATAAAAAAAGGGTAACAAGTAACATTGTTACAAGATGACAGAAAGACTGTTGGAGATCACGTGTGAAGGGTTTATCAGGTCGTGTTGTTCATGTGGGAAGGTCTGGTGTTGTTCTCAGTCTGCCGTCAGTCTCTGTTCTTGTTACTGTAACACACATCTCTCAGAAGGTTCCATGACTAAACATGTTCAAACACGTTTGTGGAATCCCAAACAAACGAGGAAGACCTGTCAAGTCAAGACACCTTTATTTATAAAGAGCTTTTTACAATGCAGATTGTCGCCGGTCCTCGATCTCAGCTGGATACGGCCCGGATCCGGTTGACTACGGTAAACCTCGGGATAAACAGAAAGACTAATATTAGCGTAGATGCCATTCTTCTTCTGATGTAACGAGTACATCTGGTGTTATAGGAAGTGTTCCCGGTTCCGGCTGACCTAATTTATGCAGCCTAATAATCCTTTAACGGATTTGAAAATATAAATTGATAATTTGTTATGTGTATGCCAGGTTAAAGAGACTTAAACTGACAGAGTGTGTCTGCATCCTGAACAATGCTAGGAAGATTGTTCCAGAATTCTGAGATCGCAATAAACATGAAGGACTATAATGCATTAAGAGCTCTTATTAAAGGATTAGTTCACTTTCGAAAAAAATACAACTGTATATGCTTTATAAACACAAATGATCGCATTGCATGTGCTTCCGCTTTCTGTATTCTTCAAAAGCTTACGCTGTATGTCCTACGCCTTCCCTATTCTACTTACGGAACAAACGCGGCGCCAGTTCCATTTTTCTGTAAGTAGAATAGGAAATAGGAAAGGCGTACAGGCAGGCAGACAGGTCGATGATCAGTGTCATTAATGTGACATTCAGATACTGTACTTCCTGTGTCTCACATGCAAAACCAGAGCATTTATTCCTCTTTCACGGGAACGTCACTCATTTGCATGTGGTTTGATTAAAACACACTTTTAATGTTGTGTGTTGAGTTCCTGATCAGGAAGAGCCTGGTGTTTGTGGAAAGTCTTCAGCAATAAAAATATTTTGCTTTCTATGCATTCATCATTAAAGTCTGTCCTTGAATGTTTCCTCTTCTTTGTGACTTTCCTAGCCACGTATTTTAACAATTATATTATATTTTATTATATTATAGTCAGGCAGACACAAGAAAACTCAGATGAATATAAATCCAATATGAAGTTTAATAAATTCTGCCAAGATAATCCACAAAACAGGCAGAGTAAAACACCCGAGTAACACTGAACAGAAAATGAAGGCAAAGGCACAACTTTAGTAAATACAAATAATACTAATTAATCAAACACAGTTGAAACCACATGAACTAATGACTGTTACTATAGAAACAAATGAGAAGTGGGAAATTAAACAAAGAAAAACAGGAACTAATGAAATACATTCTAAAAATCTGTGCATGACAAAACCAACTAAACATAATTGTGACAACTATATTATATTCCCCACAATGTAGATATGCTACCTTGTGTCTGTTGAAAAATTGTTGAAGAAATACAAAAAATACTGTTAATGCGTGTACATGTCCGTATTATGCTTCCACGAGGCCGGAATTCACTTAAAAAGGCACGCATCTATTCTACAGTATGTAGCTGCTGTAGTTTGCCCGGCAAAGAGGCTCAGAAAAACTTGATGCTGTGAAAAATGTAGTGCTGTTTAAAATTCTCACCAGTTGCTGCATTTTCTTTCACTTCATGCCATAGAAATGGGAAACGGCTAGCACACTTTGCTAACACACGTGCATGTGCATGGAGTTCCAGTTTACTTTTATACAACAATGTTACTCCACCAAACTGACGACGTTATCAAATATTGACAGATAAAATCTATCAAATTTATGTGAGTAAACAATTATCTTTGTAATTATATGGCTTACAGTGCCGCTCCCTGCATCTCTCTCCTGGCACACTCCTAAACACAGGTAAAGTTACCTGAGGAAACATGGCAAAATATGAGCAAAGTTACCATGCTGAAGTCAAATCCTAGAGAACGTGTGGAATCTCTTCTGTTTCTGCTGCTGAAAATGCCCTGCTCAAAATTTCTTCATTGTGATTCACAGTAAAAAATATATTTACTGTCGAATTTACCCGCCATTGAAATTTAACCATGAGGCTTTGCAGATTTACAGCAACATGCTGTATACATGTTCCACAGTAAGGATTTGTTCATTTTACAGTATAAATGCTGTGGAAACTACAGAAATTTGTTACAGTGCATGTTTGAGTTCGCAGATGATTATGTCTTTCACCACCATCAGGATGGTCCCTGTCCATATCTCCAGGGGGGTCGGCTACACCCCTGCCTTCATCTTCAGGCAGGAAATGCAGAGTTCGCAACCCTCAGGATGTGAGCTACGGACGGGGTATATGCAAAAGAACTTTATCTTACAATATGTTGCTTTCATTTGCTGTTTTTTTTTTATAAATGTCATTGTTATTTTTTTTTTTTTTTATTTTTTTTTTTTTTATTTATATAGCGCTTTTACAATTGGTAATTGTTTCAAAGCAGCTTTACATATTAGAAGCACATAAAAAAGGGAAGTGGTTAAAAATAAGCTGTACAAACAAGCGTGGTAATATGTAACATATACAAGATGGTGCTACATTAAGCCAATGTCGGCTGACTCCCAGGGGTGGAAAAAACCCCCTAGGAGAAAAACCCAGCGTGCTAACACTGGGAAAAAAGTCCTAGGAGGGAAAAAACCCCTTGGAAGATATATATAATATATGTAAATGGATATGGAGATCAAAATCTAAATTATACATTTTATTATAGAGATTAAAAATAGATTATATATAAATATATGTAAGCGGATACGGGGATTAAAAATCAGAATTATAGATGCAGCCAGAACTGGATCTGTAGGCCCATTGTCTCCTGGGCTACATTGTAGGCAGGTCCAGACACAGGTTCTCCATCTGATCTGGATACGGCCTGGATCCAGTACCCGGCAAACCTCAGGATAAGCAGAGAGACAGATATTAGCGTAGATGCCATTCTTATTCTGATGTACAGGTATATCTAGTGTTATAGGAAATGTTCTCAGTTCCGGCCGACCTAATTATTGCAGCGTAACAATCCTTTAACGGATTTGAAAAATGTTAATGTATTGATAATGTGTTATGTGTATGCAAGAGCAAAGAGATGTGTTTTTAGTCTAGATTTAAACTGACAGAGTGTGTCTGCTTCCCGAACAATGCTAGGAAGATTGTTCCAGAGTTTAGGTGCTAAATAGGAAAAGGATCTGCCGCCTTCAGTTGATTTTGATATTCTGGGTATTATCAACTGGCCTGAATTCTGAGATCGCAATAGACGTGAAGGACTATAATGCATTAAGAGCTCACTTAGGTACTGGGGAGCTAAACCATTTAGAGCTTTATAAGTAAGTAGCAAGATTTTAAAATCTATACGATGTTTAATAGGGAGCCAATGTAATGTTGACAGAACTGGGCTAATATGGTCATACTTTCTGGTTCTAGTAAGAACTCTAGCTGCCGCATTTTGGACCAACTGTAGTCTGTTTAAAAGCCGAGCAGAACAACCACCCAGTAGAGCGTTACAATAATCTAGTCTTGAGGTCATGAATGCATGAACCAACTGTTCCGCATTTGTCATTGAGAGCATATGTCGTAATTTAGATATATTTTTTAGATGGAAGAATGCGGTTTTACAGATACTAGAAACATGACTTTCAAATGAAAGATTGGTATCAAAGAGCACACCCAGGTTCCTAACTGAGGACGAAGATTTAATGGAGCACCCGTCAAGTGTTAGAGAGTATTCAAGGTTTTTTCGTGAGGAAGTTTTTGGTCCAAAGATTAGGATATCAGTTTTTTCTGAATTTAATAATAAGAAATTTCTTGTCATCCAGTTTTTAATGTCAGCTATGCATTCTGTTAGTTTTGTGAATTTGTAGGTTTCGTCAGGGCGCGAGGAAATATAGAGCTGAGTATCGTCAGCGTAGCAATGAAAACTAACACCATGCTTCCTAATTATCTGTCCTAAGGGCAGCATGTACAGAGTGAAAAGCAACGGTCCTAGTACTGAGCCTTGTGGTACTCCATATTGAACCTGTGATCGATACGACATCTCTTCATTTACTACTACAGACTGATAACGGTCAGATAAGTACGATTTGAACCATGCCAAAGCAGTTCCACTAATGCCAATATAGTTTTCAAGTCTTTTTAAAAGAATGTTGTGATCGATAGTGTCAAAAGCAGCACTGAGATCTAATAACACTAATAGAGAAATACAGCCACGATCGGATGATAGGAGTAGATCGTTTGTAACTCTAACGAGAGCAGTCTCAGTACTATGGTATGGTCTAAATCCTGACTGGAAATCCTCACAGATTCCATTTCTTTCTAAAAAGGAGCACAGTTGTGTTGAAACTGCCTTTTCTAGTATCTTTGACAGAAAAGGTAGATTCGAGATTGGCCTGTAATTTACTAAATCTCTCGGATCTAGTTGAGGTTTTTTAATAAGAGGTTTAATAATAGCCTGCTTAAAGGTTTTTGGCACGTATCCTAGTGTTAACGATGAATTAATTATATCAAGAAGTGGACCTACGACCTCTGGAAGCATTTCTTTCAGTAGTTTAGTCGGAATTGGGTCTAACATACATGTCGTTGATTTTGATGATTTGATAAGTTTAGATAATTCTTCCTCTCCTATAGTGGCGAATGATTCTAGTTTTACCTCAGGGACACTACAGTGCACTGTCTGAAGCGAAACTGTAGACGGTTGCATGTTTTTAATTTTCTCTCTAATATTATCAATCTTGCAAGTAAAGAAGTTCATAAAGTCATTACTGCTGTGCTCTATGGAAACGTCAGCAGTTGAATCTCTGTTTCTAGTTAATTTAGCCACTGTGTCAAATAAATACCTAGGATTATGTTTGTTTTCTATTAAGAGATTTGAAAAATAAGTAGATCTAGCATTTCTTATAGCCGTTCTATACTCAATCATTTTTTCTTTCCACGAAAGGCGAAAAACTTCTAGTTTTGTTTTCTTCCAACTACGTTCAGCTTTTCTCACAGCTCGTTTTAGAGCCCGAGTGTGCTCGTCATACCATGGCGTTGGATTAGTTTCCTTAATCTTCTTTAGACGTAAAGGAGCGACTGCATCTAATGTGCTGGAAAAGAGAGAGCCAATAGTTTCTGTTGCAGCATCGAGTTCTTCTAAGTTATCAGGTATACTAAGGCGATGAAACTGCTCGGGGAGATTATTTATAAAGCAATCTTTAGTGGTAGACGTGATGGTTCTACAATATTTATGGCTGGGTGGTGGTTTTGTAGCCTTGGCTAATTGTATTATACACGAGACTAAATAATGATCTGATATATCATCGCTCTGCTGTAGAATTTCAACAGCATCAATATCAATTCCATGCGACAGTATTAGATCTAGGGTATGATTACGATAATGAGTGGGTCCTGACACGTGTTGTCTAACTCCAATAGAGTTTAAAATGTCTGCAAATGCCAATCCAAATGCGTCTTTGTTATTATCTACATGGATATTAAAATCACCAACAACAAGGACTTTATCCGCAGCTAGTACTAACTCTGATAGAAAATCAGCAAATTCTTTGATAAAGTCAGTATGGTGCCCTGGTGGCCTGTATACAGTAGCCAGCACAAATGTCAACTTACATAATGTTACATAAAGCACCATCACTTCAAAGGAATTATATTTGAAATTCTTTTGAATGATTCTGAATATATTACTATAAATTACAGCAACACCTCCCCCTTTGCCTTTCTGTCGAGGATTGTGTCGATAATCATAACCTTGAGGACTAGATTCATTTAAAGTAATGTAATCGTCTGGTTTTAGCCAGGTTTCTGTCAAACACAGCAAGTCTAGTTTATTGTCTGTGATAATTTCATTTACAATAAGTGCTTTTGAAGAAATAGATCTAATATTCAGTAACCCAAGCTTTATCATTTGTTTATCTGATTTATCTGTGATTTTCATTTTTTGAACATCAATTAAATTTTTACCCTTAAAAGGTTTCGGAAATTTTTTGTATTTACTAGTTCGAGGTACAGACACAGTCTCTATGTGATAATATCTAGGTGAAAGTGTTTCTATGTGCTGTGAATTATCTGAGTTCTGTGACGTGAGGCGGCTAGCAGACGGTCGGTTTAGCCAGTTTGTCTGCGTCCTGATCTGGGCCCTGGTTTGTCATGTTTCAGCTCTAAGACTATTTGCCAAATTTCTAGATAGAAGAGCAGCACCATCCCGGGAGGGATGAATACCATCTCTTTTCAACAGATCAGGTCTGCCCCAAAAGCTTTTCCAATTGTCTATGAAACCTATGTTATTCTGCGGACACCACTTAGACAGCCAGCCATTGAGTGATGATAACCTGCTAACTATCTCATCACTCCGACGAACAGGAAGAGGGCCAGAACAAATTACTTCTGCTGACATTGAATTTGCGAGTTCACACACCTCTTTAATGTTAATTTTAGTGATCTCCGACTGGCGAAGTCGAACATCATTTGTGCCGACGTGGATAATGATTTTAGAATATTTACGTTTAGCATTAGCCAGCACTTTTAAATTTGCTTTGATGTCAGGTGCTCTGGCCCCCGGCAAACATGTGACTATGGTGGCTGGTGTCTCTATTTTCACGTTCCGTGTAATAGAATCGCCAATAACTAGGGCACTTTCAACAGGATTCTCAGTGGGTGCGTCACTGAGTGGGGAGAACCTGTTTGATGTTCTAATCGGAACGGAAGAGTGGTGTTTGTTCTTGCCATTATGCCGCCTCACAGTCACCCAGTTAGCCTGCTGCGTGGCTTCTACAACCGGAACCGAATGTGCAATGTTTACTAGGCTAGTCGCATCCAAAGCAGTATCTAAGGCCCTTTCATTCTCACTATCCTCAATTAAAGTTTGGATGCGTGTCTCTAATTCTGAGATTCTCTCTGTCAGCCTGACAATATCCCTGCATTTATCACATGTGTAAGTCTCACTGCTGACAGAAAGAGCTAAGCTGTACATGTTGCATTTAATACACATGATAATCGTCGGACATGACTGACCGTGTGTTTGATGAACGCCGTCCGAAAAACTGCAACGCACACGGGACTCGCTGGCTGGATGTCTCGGTCGCTTGCCGGTGCCTGGGGCGAGGGTGATGTGCGGGACGCTGTACCTCGCGGTGGATCGATGAATGCCGGGCAGCAACGTCTCCACAGCTTCCCGATCTGGCGAGGACAGATCAGAATAACATACATCGGATAAATCCGCCATTTAATCGACAAGGAAGGTTGGTTTAGAGGAAAAAAGAAAGTAGACGGTAGCTAGCAGGCTAGCGGGCTATGGCTAACACTAGGTGATTACGCTGGTGGATTGCTAGTAATAAATCGTTCCGTTTAGTAATACTATGCAATAGGTTAAGTAATCTAGTGAAAAATAAGAAAGTTATATTATGTGAATAGGAATAAAGAGAAGGATTTAGGATAAACTCCACGAAGCTCCGAGCGTAGGTCAGACAGCAGGCAGCAGCGTTGAGCGTCGAGCGTCGATTCAGACAGGTGAAACAGAATATTTGTGTAAAGACTTCTTTCTGACCGTTATGTTATCTTGCCTCCCAAATCTTTCTGATATATGGTAGTTGAAACTAAAAAAAGAAATGTTAGAAGAGAAAGCTTTCTCTTTGTAGAAGAACAGAAACCAGCGCTTCTGCTTTTTACATCAGAAATCAAAGTTCACGGATGCATGTTTGGCTGAATGCTTTGTGTTAAGGGGGATTTTATCCCGGTGTTCCCGTAACATTGTTTATGTTCATTATTAGATGTAATTGCAGTTAGTGGCTCTGTTCACTCATCTGATTAGAAAATGTATTGAACATCATACATACGCCAACAGGCAGGTAAGACATCATCACATTCGGACCGAGACTTGCACAGAAGACATATGTACATGTTTTATTACAACCAGTTTCAACCAGAATAACAAAAAATGTCTATAAAACAAATTGCCAACCCTGCCTTTAAACACTATTTTATTTCATTTATGGTTTTAATTGTAGTTTTAGTTTCTGTAACTATAATAACCCTGATGTGTTGACACTATATGACATGAAGACATCAGAACGAGCACCAGACTGAGTGATCTGAATTAATCTGCTGTATTTCCATCTTCAGCGGACAGGGGGCGCTAGAGCTCTTAACTAATACTGCTGCTGTTACAGTCACATCATTTACAAATCTAGTTACTGTCAAAAACACATAGAAATGAATCGGGGATCATTATTTATATACAGATACAGATTCACAGTAATAAACAGAAAAATAACAGAATCAATGATGCAAACTTCATCAAATATGAGACAAATTCAGACTCTGCTGTAAAGCAGCTCTACAGAAGACAACAGAGTCATTACTTTAGATCGGTAATTAATTGATAACAGCTTTAATATTTATGTCTTTTAAGTGCACTGTTTAACTACAGAGACGAGGTGAAACGACCTCATGATAGTTTGCAGTTTTCGTAAGAAAAACTACTTCATTTATTCAGCCATATGAAATTCATTGACAGTGAAGTTCATCCAGAACCTGGAAAAGAAAACCTGTTTTTATTCTGTTCGATGAATATCGGGAATTTCTCTGGTGGTGAAATAGAGTTTTGATCAGTCAGTGTCTGAACTGATCGATAATAACAAAATCTTCATATTATCTGATGACAATGACCCAGCTGACGAACTGTAAGAACGTTTTTCCAACGTTCCCATTAAGTTATGAAAACGTTATTTCTGAATGTTTAAAACAGTTTATTGTGCAATGCTGCGCCGTTGCTAGGGTTATGTGTTTGTTTTTTGCCAGGTGTTTTCTTCCTGTCTGGCTGTGATGGTCTGTAGATGCCTTCAGGCTTTGTTCTGCTCAGTCTCAGTGGTTTCAGAACAATCACTATCATAACTCGTCATATTCATGATATTCATCACTTCTCTGGTATGCAAATGATGGTTTTTCTCAATATGATTAATTCAGGGCAGGGCGGGTGTGAATCTATATGCGAGTATATAAATCGCGCGCAGCGCGCTCATTAGTGAAGTCCGGCAGGCAGCGCGCGCGGGATGGTGAGTAACAGATCAGATCAGTTAATTTATATTGCGATTTTCACAAGACATATATTTTCAAATCATCTTTACAGAAAATGCTTGTTTCAGCAGTGTTACAATTCAGGAAATATGCTGCGATCAGTCACGTCCATCAATAGGGTGAGCACCTGCTATTGATCTGTTGCAGGACAGTAGCTATAATTTTTCGGGACACGTGTGAGACAGATATGTTTTCTGCTATTATGTTATGTAGGCTAAATATTGATTTGCATTCGTTGGCAAACTTGGCATATGCGCAGATTAATGTTTCTGCAGATGGGTGTCCACACTGCATGGCAACATGCAGGAGGACAAAGTTTGAGCGCGCACACTAATATCTGAGAGAGAGAGAGAGAGAGAGAGAGAGAGAGAGAGAGAGAGAGAGATGCACTCTCGCGTTACAATAATGCGCTCTTGACATTTGTCATTATAATAACGCTATAGAAACCGCCTTACGTGAAGCATACACCTGAAAAGACAGTCGTGTCTGAAAGTTGCAACCAATTTTTTTATTGGTTAAAAAACAAATAGAATATCTCATGTTTTTCCGTAGGTGCTCGGAATGAACACGGAGCGGCGCGTCTGCGGCTGTGCAGCGATCGTCTTCGAGTCTTTCGCCTGTTTTACTCCGTTTGAAGTTCGTGTGCGGCGTGTGTGTGTTGCAGGAGCAGCACGTGCTATTGTGCTTTCACACATTCCGCGTCTGCAGTGCGCAACTGATCCGTGGCTGTTTATCACAAACACATTTACCTATTTCAAATCCAAAAGTTGTTGCTGAACATGGCTTGTCAGCAGCATTGCGATTCTCTTTGTACATTGGCTCTTTCATAGATGTCACGTTTAAACGCACTACATTTGAATGAAGTTTTATTCAATTCATTAATTTATATTTATATAAAAACAACTTTATATTTATATGAAGTAACACTATACTACGTTACTCACGCAAGTGGTAAAACATAGGCTATGTGTTAAAATCACAAACATTTTAAACTTACAATAGACAAAAACAGCCGACTCTCATCTTTTCTTTCGCTTTTGTGCTACCCTACCTCCCAGGTAGCAAAATCTAACAGCGAAAAATGCTACCTATCAGTTTGTGCTTCCAGCGTGATATTAACTTGGTTTATGGCTTTATTAACATCTACACCTACCCCAACCCTAAACCTACCCTTATAATAATGCAAGTACAATAGTGGTATCACAATAAAGCATCAATCATTAGAACAAGTATAAATTGATAGTGAAAAATGCTACTTATCAGAGTGTACTTTATTAATGTCTACACCTACCCGACAATAATGCAAATACAGTAATTTTGTGTTATTTATCATGACAAAAATGATGTAATATTGATGTGGGTAGGATGAAATGTCAGGACACCTGTTCGCATCCACGTGCAGTCAAGTCATCTTCATTTATATAGCACTTTTTACACTACAGATTGTTTTAAAACAGCTTCACAGTGATAATAGGAAAATTATTGGACAGAGATTGTTTTGGCTTTACAGCAGCTCTAGGAAAAAGTTATTATCGAGCTAAAGTAAGTTTTTGATTGAATCACTTCCATTGAAAAATCGTTAATTATTAACTTAGCATAAATGACACTTTTTAACTGAAAACAGAAGACTTTTAATGCGTTCTTGCCGTTCATTTATGTGTTTAGTCTATAGGTTTGTGTGTTTGAGTGTGTGTGTGTGTGCAGATGCTTAGTCTTTTTAAAAAAGTGATATTTGCCAAATTACTTTACTGGTCCACATAACACAGAATAATTTGTCGTTTCCACAGATCCATGCGAACTGGAATAATTTTGATAATGTTTTATCTTTACATTGGGAAAGGAAAGGGAAGGAGGCCTTCGCAGGGGATAGTTTAGTCATGTCTAGGTGCAGGTCCTTCATCTCATCTGGATACGGCCTGGATCCGGCAAACCTTGGGATAAACAGAGACTAATATTGGCATAGACGCCATTCTTCTTATGATGTAGCGAGTACATCAGGTGTTATGGGAAGTATTCCCTGTTCTGGCTGACCTAATCTATGCAGCCTAACAATTTACATGATTTGAATTAGATAATGTGTTATGTGTATGCAAGTTTAAACAGATGCGTTTTTAGACTAGATTTCCCGAACAATGCTAGGAAGATTGTTCCAGAGTTTAGGTGCCAAATAGGAGAAGGATCTACCACCTGCAGTTGATTTTGATATTCTAGGTATTATCACCTGGCCTGAATTCTGAGATCGCAATAAACGTGAAGGACTATAATGTATTAAGCGCTCGCTCAGGTACTGGGGAGCTAAACCATTTAATGCTTTGTAAGTAATTAGCAAGATTTTAAAATCTATACGATGTTTAACAGGAAGCCAATGCAGTGATGACAGAACTGGGCTAATATGGTCATACTTCCTAGTTCTAGTAAGGACTCTAGCTGCTGCATTTTGTACGAGCTGTAGTTTATTTATCAAGCGGGAGGAACAACCACCCAGTAGAGCGTTACAGTAATCTAGCCTTGAGGTCATGAACGCATGAACTAACTATTCTGCATTTTTTGAGAGCATATGTCGTAGTTTAGATATATTTTTAAGATGGAAGAATGCGGTTTTGCAGATGCTAGTAACATGGCCTTCAAATGAAAGATTGGTATCAAAGAGCACACCCAGGTTCCTAGCTGACGACGATGACTTAACAGAGCAGCCATCAAGTGTTAGACAGTATTCTAGATTATTGCGTGAAGTAGTTTTCGGTCCAAAAATTAGAATCTCTGTTTTTTCTGAATTTAGTAGTAGGAAATTACTGGTCATCCAGTTTTTTATATCAGCTATACATTCTGTTAATTTAGCGAATTGGTAAGTTTCGTCAGGGCGTGAAGAAATATAGAGCTGAGTATCATCAGCGTAACAATGAAAACTAACGCCATGCTTCCTAATGATATCTCCCAAGGGTAGCATGTACAGAGTGAAAAGCAATGGTCCTAGTACTGAGCCTTGCGGTACTCCATATTGAACTTGTGATCGATATGACATCTCATCGTTTACTACTACAAACTGATAACGGTCAGATAAGTATGATTTGAACCATGACAATGCAATTCCACTAATGCCAACATAGTTTTCGAGTCTATTTAAAAGAATGTTTTGATCGATAGAATGTTGTGATTATGCTGGAAAAGAGAGAGTCAATAGTATCTGTTGTAACATCAAGTTCTTCTAAGCTATCTGGTATGCTAATGAGATGAAACTGATCAGGAAGATTATTTATAAAGCAGCCGTTAGTGGTAGAAATGATAGTTCTACCATATTTGTAACCGGGAGTCAACTTTGCAGCCTTGGATAACAAGACTAGATAATGATCTGAGATGTCATCACTCACTCACTCACTCACTCACATTCAATTTCACATTAATTTCACACTCAAAATGCACTAAATCTAGCAAAACACTTAATTCATGTCTCAAATCAACTCATTCACCCAGCAAACACACTTTGTCACTCATAAAACACTGACCTAGAAAACCCTAACATCAGGTAGCATTATAAAATGTTTTCTTTTGAAAATTTGTTAACAAAACGTCTCAGGTTACGTATGTAACCATAGTTCCCTGAGAACAGGGAACGAGACTCTGCGCTTAGAATCGTGCTTTGGGGAACGTCCACGTGACCCGGTGTTTTGAAACCTCATACCAAAACTCCAATCCTATTGGCCAGCGACAGTCATATGGCGCGACCCGGAAGTATAAAGGCACGCCAATGGAAGCAGGCAGTATTTATCGTCTTTGAGGGACTGTTTCGCAGGCACCCTCAAGCATGGCGGGGAAGCGCAGAGTCTCGTTCCCTGTTCTCAGGGAACTATGGTTACATACGTAACCTGAGACGTTCCCTTACGAAAGGGAACTTCTACTCTGCGCTTAGAATCGCGCTTTGGGGAACGATATACCCACGCCGCCATGCTTAGGGGAGTGCATGCCAATCCAATAATGGCTGAGACAAAGGCTCAAACAGTCTACAGGAACTGTAGCAACTCCCCCTTCGGGTTACACCTGACTGTCAGTGACAGCATTCCCTAAGGCCATCTAGCCCCAGCTGGCCCTACAAGAGGTCTTCCTGAAGAGGGAAGACCTAATAAGGCCGCTAAGAGCTTCTGAGATCCACACTTCCGCAGACAGAGTGATCTCTTCTAGGGAATGAGGGCAGGGAGCCCAGAAAGGGACCCCGCCCAGCCACTAGAGGGGACAACGTCACCCTCAATGCCACCAGGGAGGCTGACCTGGTCTTATCATAAGACATGCTAGGTGTGAAGCCAACCCTGTCTGAACACAGAATCTCCAGGACGCAACCTCCACTAATGGGAGCGGGTAAGAGTGACTGCAGAAAGGCAGGAGCACCCCAACTTGTGCGCAGAGACGGGCATCCCGGAGAGCAGAACTCAGCTTGAGTGCTATGGACCCTCGTACTGAGGGGAGTGTATTCCGCTCGTCTAGGATCTACTTAGTGCTTAACTAACGCACTAAGGAGGCTGTGCGCTTAAACCTGATCCATCAGGTAAGCACAAACCAGCCTAAAGGCTGAAACCCAGTGGGAGGCCTGGGAAGGCCAACCACCCCAGTCAGCTTAGGGAGCTAAACACTATTAAGTACGCAACCCAAAGGGAAGTACAGAGCTCACCCAACAGGTAGACCAGGCAATGGGCAAATACTCATGGAGGCCGAGAAAGGGGCCTACAACATGACTGATGGATATTTGAAGTAATGCAGATATTCAGAAGATGGCCCAGAGGAGCCATCCCGAACCTCGCTCTGTTCTGAGGTAAACAGAACATTCTGCCCGCTTGCACATACTACCCAACACAAACCAATAAGCAGTGTACTCGGTAAAAGCACCCTTTTACTCTAACAGCTAGAGGAGTACCACGTACGCCAATACTCTACCAAAGAAGGCCTCGAGAGGCCTGTCACCTTGATCAATGCATGGCATCAGCTCATTGCAGTGTTCTTAGGTACCAGAAAAAGGTACTAACCTACCAAAAAGGGGGTTAGACACCATCTGGACCCGTGGCCAACAGTGTGTGAAGAGATCCTCGGATCGACCAACACATCAACATATACCAAATGTTGAGCAAAAGGCGGCTACGGAGCCTAAAACCTTAAACAAATGGAGTAAGTCCATTGGCCTTCACTAGGAGACTACCAGCCTACCTCAGACATATAGGTGGCTGAGCTCTACTAGTATGTGTTGAGACAATAGTATGAAACCAACCCTCAGTAAGGTTTACTACCGTCAACCTTCGAGTTAGCCACTCAGAGCTTTAGCAACATGCTGTACTTCTCAGTGAGAAGATAACTCTTAACTGAACTCCAAACGTCACCTCAGAGACCGAGAAGGAGGCCTAGTTTAGCAAACATCTGGCATCAGTGAGTGGCAGATTCAGACCGCCAAGAGCAGTGTATAATATCCTCCTCAGAGGAAATATACAACTTCCTGCTACAAACAGACCTGGAGTGGGCTGTTTGTCCATAGTCAGGAATAGCTCTGAGAGTGGTCGCAGCTAGCCAACCCGTTGGCTAAAAAAGGAGGCCTGAGGAGGGCCAATGATCTTAGCAACAGATGGCTTATGCTTTCTGTAGTCAGTTCTCTGGACTGTGCCAATCAGTCAACTGAGAGAGGGAAAGGCTCCTCAGAGCCCATCCAATTCAGGAACAGGGGCCCGAAGCCAAACTGGCAATTATCTAAGTCACTGAAGAGCAATGTATCAAAAACTCCCTCGGAAGAGATAGATGATAAATATCCGTACTCCTATGAAGAACAAGCCAGCGGCCTGTTTTGCATGGAGTGTGCTCATAGAGTGATTAGATACAAGGCATCCCGCACAACAAGTCAGTCAAGAAGGAGGCCCCTAGGGCCTGCCATCCTGAAGACAAGTGGCGTTCGCCATTGTAAATATACTTGCAGGCTGAACCTAACCAGTCAACTAACAGGAAGGCCTAAAAAGGGCCAACGATATATTAACAGGTAGTTATTTAACAGCTGTGAAGTATAGGGGACTGTGCCAACAGACAACTGATAAAGAAGCTCCTCAGAGCTTCACTAAATCAGAGACAAGAGGCAACAGCCTAAATTGGAACTCTACAGACACACACTATGCCAACATAAGTCCAGAAAGGAGGCCTAAGGGGCCTACTCAATCAAGTCCACACATGGCAATAGCTCGTGATCTAAAAGGGAACCAAGTTACCAGAGAACAGACTAAAAAAGGGGAGCTACTCTGAGCTACCGCTAATACACATTCCAACAGGCAATGTTATAAGGCTTATTTGATGAAAGCCAATACAGCCAACATGATCTGAAGGAGGCCTACAGGGCCTACGCTCCAATGCGACATGCGGCACGGCCTGTGGCAGTGTATAACATGTGAGCATAAGAACAAACCAAGCATGCTAACCTAGCCAATGCTAACTAGAAGAGGCTATGTGACAACAGGCCTACATTCTAGACTAGAAAGATTAGCCAAAAAGGATGATCAAGCTCACGTACAGTATTATGAAGGGCAAGGGATTTGGAACTTAAAGCGTGGTAAGAGCTTTAAACATATGTCATTCACAACGGGAATCATTACTCCCTACAGATCCTCTGATCTGTACCAAGCCATAGAGAAAGACATTAAATAATTGTAGTAATGTCTACTCAAACTTGATTGTAAAACACAGCAAGTGGCCTAGAGGAGAAAATTTTTCCCTTTATTGACATAAAGTTCCAGAAAGTGGGGCCTAGCAGTAAAACTACACAACTTATCTGCCTCAGCAAGATAAGGGCCTAAACCACCTGAGATAACAGAACAGGAAGTAAAAAGATAGTCACAACCTATCTGCCACTCAACCCATGTACTACATAACCAGGGGTTAATGGGCATGCGGCCACACGACTCCCTCAGGAGGAGGCCACACTGTTAAAAAAAAACTGTCAAATTTACGGTAAAATACCGACAGCTGTGGTTGCCAGGAATATACCGTGAAAAAAATGTGGAATCTGTAAAAGACAATACGATATACTGGTTTTGTAACCCTAAATTTTACAGTAGACAACGTATTTTTTTTTACCAAAATCATGGTAGAAAAAAACAAATATATTTGTCAATTATACAGTAATTTTATGTAAAAAATGCAACTTTCCATAGCTTTTTACGGATATTTGCAGTAAAAAAAAAGTTATAATATAATAATATATACAGTAATTTGTTGTTAATTTAACAGTAATACACTGTAAAAAAAAATCCCAGTAAAATTTACGGTAAAAAAACGGCAGCTGTGGTTGCCAGAACTTTACCGTAAAAAATACAGTAGCAACGTTAAAAAAAATCTGTTAAATTTACGGTAAAATAAGGTATTTCATTAACTGATATACACTGTAAAAAAAGTCAGTAAAATATACAGCAAAACACCGTCAAATTCCAACGGTAATGGAGCGTAAAACCAAAAACTTCCTTTTACTGTATTAAATAGATTGAATAACCGTTAATTGTGAGACTGGATAAAACTTTGTTTTTTACTGTAATAAAATGTTGAAATTATAAATATTTTCTGTGAAAACAAATAAATATGCATACATTTTACAATTAAATATTGTAATGTTGAAAATGTCTAAAAACCTTAGATTTTATGGTATTATTTGAGTAAAACTACATCTTTTGGGGTTGTGCACATTGGAATTCACAGTATAAATCTGTAGATTTTTAAGCAAACAAAAACATTCATTTTTACAGAAGCAAGATGTTAAAAAATCCCACTAAACACTGGACGTAGGATAGACGTGCAGATCATGTCTTATATTAGGTCCGTCGGTCCATGACCATTTCTGAACATCTATTCGACGTCCAAACTACACAGTTAAAAAAAAACTGTCAAATTTACGGTAAAATACCGGCAGCTGTGGTTGCCAGGAATATACCGTGAAAAAAATGTGGAATCTGTAAAAGACAATACGGTATACTGGTTTTGTAACCCTAAATTTTACAGTAGACAACGTATTTTTTTTACCAAAATCATGGTAGAAAAAAACAAATATATTTGTCAATTATACAGTAATTTTATGTAAAAAATGCAACTTTCCATAGCTTTTTACGGATATTTGCAGTAAAAAAAAAGTTATAATATAATAATATATACAGTAATTTGTTGTTAATTTAACAGTAATACACTGTAAAAAAAAAATCCCAGTAAAATTTACGGTAAAAAAACGGCAGCTGTGGTTGCCAGAACTTTACCGTAAAAAATACAGTAGCAACGTTAAAAAAAATCTGTTAAATTTACGGTAAAATAAGGTATTTCATTAACTGATATAATGTTAATTTACCAACCTAATGAAGTACTAATATCTGTTTTGTACCTTTATAATACACTGACAGTCACCAAACACAGTGGTGATAAGAGTCACATGATGAATCAAAGTTCATCACAAGCAGATTTCCCACAAGCTGAGAAGGACAACACTAACGTATAGAAGGAGCACACAGTGTCATTCACACACACACTAAACACCATCAAGGTAACATGCATGAAATTTTAAAAATGCAATAAACATTAATTTAACAACATTAGATGTAACATAAAACCCTAATGTACATAACTGATTAGAAAAAAATGAGAAAAACTAAGAAGAAACAGAGTTAGTTCAACAAAAATATATCAAATGTGAAGTGTCACGCAGGGAATTGTGGGAATGTTAATTTATGGATTTTCACTGTAATATTTACAATGAATTGTTATTTTTCACTTCCAAAAACTGTGAATTTAATGGTATTTTACCATAAAATTACATTAAATGTACAATTAGATTTATCACAGTTATTCACCATATATAGTACGGAAACTTTCTGTAAACCAATTAATAGTTTTTCACCGCAGCATTTTTACAGTCTTTTACTGTTAAAATCACGGTCATTTTTTAATAGACCCTATTATGGTAAATAACTGTAAAAATAACAGAAATATGTTAAACCTTATTAAAACCTTTGACAGTAAAAAACACAGTGAAATTGTATAACAAATTACAGCATTTTATTTTGACCAGATACATTTTACGGTAAATTCCTGCACTGTAAAAAAAGTCAGTAAAATATACAGCAAAACACCGTCAAATTCCAACGGTAATGGAGCGTAAAACCAAAAACTTCCTTTTACTGTATTAAATAGATTGAATAACCGTTAATTGTGAGACTGGATAAAACTTTGTTTTTTACTGTAATAAAATGTTGAAATTATAAATATTTTCTGTGAAAACAAATAAATATGCATACATTTTACAATTAAATATTGTAATGTTGAAAATGTCTAAAAACCTTAGATTTTATGGTATTATTTGAGTAAAACTACATCTTTTGGGGTTGTGCACATTGGAATTCACAGTATAAATCTGTAGATTTTTAAGCAAACAAAAACATTCATTTTTACAGAAGCAAGATGTTAAAAAATCCCACTAAACCCTGGACGTCGGATAGACATGCAGATCATGTCTATATTAGGTCCGTCGGTCCATGACCATTTCTGAACATCTATTCGACGTCCAAACTACACAGTTAAAAAAAAACTGTCAAATTTACGGTAAAATACCGGCAGCTGTGGTTGCCAGGAATATACCGTGAAAAAAATGTGGAATCTGTAAAAGACAATACGGTATACTGGTTTTGTAACCCTAAATTTTACAGTAGACAATGTATTTTTTTTTACCAAAATCATGGTAGAAAAAAACAAATATATTTGTCAATTATACAGGTCCACTATTTGGACGTCCAACCATGACCCAACTTGGACGTCATCTTGACGTTCAACATTTGACCTTTGAACGGGGTAATTTTTTTGGACGTCATTTGGACGTCAATAACAGATGCAGGAAATTGACATGATTAATATGTAATATTTGTTTTATAGGGCCTATCAACATGATTAATACATGAAGAGCTCAGATGCAAAAGCCTCTAAGTGCCATCTGAAATTTTCTTCTAGAATTATCATTTTTATCAAGCTTGTATATTTAAGTTCAATAATTTCACTTAAATGGCAATGCAAATTACCTATTAATTGTCATTTAAGTGAAAGTACTTAACTATACCACAGCAAAATCCCCAGTGTTAAATTAACACCCAAAGTGAACATAAGAGTCCATCTTACCGGGTGTTAAAAAGTAACACTGAAGCAGTGTTAAAGTTAATGAGATAATTGATTGATGATTGAGTGATGATTGACAATTAGTGGAGACACCTGATGATAATAAGCAGAATCACTGAAGGAACAAGAGAAAAAGAGAGAGACACAACAACTACAACTGACTTCCAGCCATTAAACATTATTACACTTATTATTAACCAGTTTGATTTGATTTCTGTCATACATCAACAAAAGTTCTTACTGAGAATGAACAGATGTTTAGATGTTAATGTTTGAATGAAAGTTTAGTTTGAAGTCACCATGATGGTGAAAAGCATTTCCTTTAGCTGGGCTCTTGACTCTCTTTATTAACATTAATTTATCTTTGGCTGCTCCAACTTTGTGTTTGTAAAGCACATTTGTTATGGTCAGAGAAACTATGATCTGGACTGTGTTTCCCAATAGTGATGTGAGCTAAAGTTGATCAATTTAGGTTTACAATGCTTTGGGAATCACAGTCATGATGGTTTTGTTTTGATGATGATATTCTGTGAAATGGTCAGATTCATTGGTGACATCCAGTATTGATGGTCATATAGATGTTATATTATTTCTTTTCAGTAAATGTGTTACCACTTGAAATTCAGAAGAGCTTTTATAATCTGAAGACTCAAGAAAAAAAACACACACACACACACACACACACACACAGACATCAAGAGTCAGCATATGATTCTCAAGAACGGTGACGATAAATAAATACAAAATACTGACAAACAGATCGACTCTGAACATCACAAAACAAGCTACTGTCACAACAAAACAACAGAAAAATAAAGCCAACATGAACAATCTACGAAAATTACAGGACAATTCAGCTGCATAATTTATTCATGCAGCAATGCATGATGGGAGCCATGGATGAGATTTGACTGGTGGCTCCCATCATGCACTGCAACATGAAGCACTTTGTTTGATTGTCACCATTGTTGAGGGTCATATGCTGATTCTTGATGTCTGTGTTTTTTGTTGTTTTTTTCCGTTCTTCAGATTATAAAAGCTCTTCTGAATTTCAAGTGGTAACAGATTTACTAGAAAGAAATAATATAACCTCTATATGACTGACAATACTGGATGTCACCAATGAATCTGACCATTTCACAAGGAGAATATCATCATCAAAACAAAACCATCATGACTGTGATTCCCAAAGCATTGTAAACCTAAACTGATAACCTTTAGCTCACATCACTATTGGGAAACACAGCCCAGATCAGAGGTTCTCTGACCATAACAAATGTGCTCTACAAACACAAAGTTGGAGCAGCCAGAGATAAATTAATGTTAATAGAGTCAAGAGCCCAGCTAAAGGAAATGCTTTTCACCATCATGGTGACTTCAAACTAAACTTTCATTCAAACATTAACATCTAAACATCTGTTCATTCTCAGTAAGAACTTTTGTTGATGTATGACAGAAATCAAATAAAACTGGTTAATAATAAGTGTAATAATGTTTAATGGCTGGAAGTCAGTTGTAGTTGTTGTGTCTCTCTCTTTTTCTCTTGTTGTTTCTTCAGTGATTCTGCTTATTATCATCAGGTGTCTCCACTAATTGTCAATCATCACTCAATCATCAATCAATTATCTCATTAACTTTAACACTGCTTCAGTGTTACTTTTTAACACCCGGTAAGATGGACTCTTATGTTCACTTTGGGTGTTAATTTAACACTGGGGATTTTGCTGTGGTATAGTTAAGTACTTTCACTTAAATGACAATTAATAGGTAATTTGCATTGCCATTTAAGTGAAATTATTGAACTTAAATATACAAGCTTGATAAAAATGATAATTCTAGAAGAAAATTTCAGATGGCACTTAGAGGCTTTTGCATCTGAGCTCTTCATGTATTAATCATGTTGATAGGCCCTATAAAACAAATATTACATATTAATCATGTCAATTTCCTGCATCTGTTATTGACGTTCAAATGACATCCAAAAAAATTACCCCGTTCAAAGGTCAAATGTTGAACGTCAAGATGACGTCCAAGTTGGGTCATGGTTGGACGTCCAAATAGTGGACCTGTATAATTGACAAATATATTTGTTTTTTTCTACCATGATTTTGGTAAAAAAAATACGTTGTCTACTGTAAAATTTAGGGTTACAAAACCAGTATACCGTATTGTCTTTTACAGATTCCACATTTTTTTCACGGTATATTCCTGGCAACCACAGCTGCCGGTATTTTACCGTAAATTTGACAGTTTTTTTTTAACTGTGTAGTTTGGACGTCGAATAGATGTTCAGAAATGGTCATGGACCGACGGACCTAATATAGACATGATCTGCACGTCTATCCGACGTCCAGTGTTTAGTGGGATTTTTTAACATCTTGCTTCTGTAAAAATGAATGTTTTTGTTTGCTTAAAAATCTACAGATTTATACTGTGAATTCCAATGTGCACAACCCCAAAAGATGTAGTTTTACTCAAATAATACCATAAAATCTAAGGTTTTTAGACATTTTCAACATTACAATATTTAATTGTAAAATGTATGCATATTTATTTGTTTTCACAG
Organism: Ancherythroculter nigrocauda; assembly: GCA_036281575.1. NCBI lineage: Eukaryota > Metazoa > Chordata > Actinopteri > Cypriniformes > Xenocyprididae > Ancherythroculter > Ancherythroculter nigrocauda. Next base: position 378,954 of record VTFQ01000311.1, read on the forward strand.
AAAATATTTATAATTTCAACATTTTATTACAGTAAAAAACAAAGTTTTATCCAGTCTCACAATTAACGGTTATTCAATCTATTTAATACAGTAAAAGGAAGTTTTTGGTTTTACGCTCCATTACTGTTGGAATTTGACGGTGTTTTGCTGTATATTTTACTGACTTTTTTTTACAGTGCAGGAAAACCAGGAATAAAATAATGTTGTCTTTTTCTAAAGAAACATATCCTAGCTCTAGCCTAACCGCTAAGCTACGGGTATACCAAAAACAATAAATATCACTGTTTTAAATATCGCTTCTGATCCCATAGAGGGGGATGGAAGCAACATACCCAAGCATAAGATGTCAGGCGGCTGATTAAAGCCGCCGCCATCATATAAACTGAAGAAGTGATTGCAGCTCAAGCTATACTAACCAATAGCTGAGAAGCTTGGAAAGAACTGAACAGCGGCCATTTTGTGGCCTGCTCAGCCTAACTAAAAACAACACTCTCAGTTTTGCCCATAGAAAAACCCCTGAATTTTACTGTCACATGTTCAGGAAAATATATTAGGAATAGAAAGACAAGGTCAAATGTTTAATAATAATAAGCTGAGCCCTGCTTACCTTTCCCGTGGCAGTCGGACCACGATATCACCTCCTAACCAGAGTGGGAGGATAATTCAGGTTCCATTGCCAAAGAATCCTTTTCACTATCAAGCCAGACGGCGGGCCGTCAGAGAAAAACTCATCATGGGCCCATGCGTCAGTCCTGACTGTTCAAGGGTGTTACTCTAAACATGTGATTTCACAAAAAGCCTCCGAGAAGGCCTGAGGAATAGAGGCGAGGGCGGATGTAGTGCGCCCCCGCCAGGAAGGTGATTGACTACCGGCGGGGATTGTTCTGACGCCGGCTATCAATCACCAGCGTCAGATCTGGCTTCCTATTCCTCGCATCCCGCCGCTTTTGCGACTTACTCCGGGGCGGAGGAGGCGCTCGAGCAGCGACACTGGATCGCTGGACCTGTCTCTGAGCCTTAGCTTGAGATGGTCCAGGGCCTCCCAGGTGTCTGAGCCCAGAATCGGATCTGAGCGGTATACAGTTTTTGTATGCTGCTGAGCGCGCCCTCGCCTCTCTGAACTTTCCCACAACTGTCTCAACGGAACCGCCAAAAAGTTCAGAGGGCGAGACCGGGGCATCGAGGAGAAAGCCCTTTTCTTTCTCCCCGATGTCCGCCATGTTCAGCCACAGATGCCTTTCTGTGGCCACCATGGCCGCCATAGATCTGCCGATCGAGGCGGCCGTCTGCTTGGTGGCCCGGAGAGCAAGATCTGTGGTGCGGCGCAGCTCAGCTACCGCATCAGGGGACAAACCCTGCCCCTGATCCAGATCCTTCAGCAAGTCACCCTGGTAAGCTTGCAACACCGCCATAGTGTGCAGAGCTGCGCCAGCCTGACCTGCTGCAGCGTACGCCCTGCCGTTCAAGCGTGACGTCATCTTAAGGGGCTTGGACGGCAGGACCGGAGCTTTCAGTGACGGTGCACTGCCCGTGACGAGATAGTTTGCGAACGTCTCGTCAATAGGCGGCATCGTCACATACCCATGCTGGCGTAATCCCTCCACATCAGCGAAATTACCCCGCTGATGTGTATGAATTCTCGCCGAGTATGGGCTCTTCCATGCCTTCTCGATCTCTACGTGGAGATCCGGAAGGAATGGAAGGCTCACCGGAGTTACAGGGTTATGATCGGAAAGAAATCGTTCGTCCAGCCTGCCACGAACGACCTCTTTCCTCTCGCGCTCCCATGGCAGCTGCAGCCTGCCAGCAGCGCGTTCCATAACCTCCAGTAACTCAGCGTACGCTGAACAGGGAGGCCTGGAGGAAGAAGCTGTTTCACTCGCTTCCTCCTCCTCCACCATCACCTGCTCTTGGGGGCTAGCAGCCAGAAGAACACTTGCTCCTGGATCTGATGATGTAAGAGATAGTACATCATCATCATTCAGGATCACGTCATCGCCAGCCGCCGCCTGAGGCTGAGAGACGGTCACACCCCTCTCAAACTCGGCGGCGAGCTCCATCTGTGAACCCCATGAATGCAGTCTTCGCTCCGCCTCAGCGCGAGCGGGGCCGGATCCACCAGGCACAGATGTTGACGCCCCTTGATGTTGACGTCGTGTGTATCCTCCGGTGTCAGAAATCTCGGACACGGATCAGCACACTTCCTAAAGTTCTTACCTTTGTCAGACATAGTGGATTGGAAGATGAATTCTTTAACCAAAGAATGCAGAGTGAGGTAAACACAACAGTCCCGAAAAGACGATGCATACTGCCTGCTTCCGTTGGCGTGCCTTTATACTTCCGGGTCGCCCCATATGACTGTCGCCGGCCAATAGGATTGGAGTTTTGGTATGAGGTTTCGAAACACCGGGTCACGTGGACGTTCCCCAAAGCGCGATTCTAAGCGCAGAGTAGAAGTTCCCTTTCGAAAGGGAACAAGAATAACATTCTCTATTGTCTATAATTCATTGCAATTTGTGTTACATGAACCATGTTTACATAACAGTACAACATTTTTCCCCTTCTGAATGGTTGATAATGAAATTGAAAGACTAATGCTTGGTGTTCAGTTTTATCTAATTGCTTTGATACTATTTGATTTTTTAGATTCAGAATATATTTCATTAATATATTATATTATCGAAAATACAGCATATTTCTGTCTTGTTTTGTATTAAGTTGAACAGTTTTGAAAACAGTATGTAAGCATGTGCAAACTGGCCTGTAGGTACACTGAGTTTTGGCGTTTGTTGTGTTGAAGTGAGAAAAGAATTAAAGTAATTTGAAAGATGTTGTTCTTGAATGCATTTTGTGCCAAAGCAATGATAAATGATCCACAGTTTATCCCACATAGATTTATGTTGTGCTCACTGTCTGAAGAGTTTTGAAAAAGAGTCCCAAGTATTGTATTTTAAATAAAACAGAGATTTTTTAAAAATAAGATATTTAAAATTTTCAGCTAGTTGTTTTATCAGAGTTGCTGATTCATTATCACACATTCATGTTTGATGACTAAACATTAAAGTATTTGCCAATAGATGTGAAATAATGATTGTAGTAAAATCAGTGAGTCAGCTGCCGGTCAATTCCCATTTCTATTTCTACAGGACTTCCTCGTTTGTTAGGGATTCCACGAATGTGTTTGAGCGATTAGTCATGAAACCTGAGAGATGAGGGAGGCGAAAACAACGAAAGTGAATCAAAAAGTATTTATAAACAAAACATACTTAAGCACCACTACAGGAAAGTAAATAAAAAACATAATAAACACAAAATAATAGACATGTTCCAACATAACAACCAGGCAAAACATAAAATCCCTAACTAAACTGATACATAAAGCAAACAAGTAATCACAACAAAGCAACCCAAAATAACAGGAAACCAAAGAGGATAACAGAAGAGGCCAAATCAGAGACCCAAAAACCCTTCTATCATTCTAAGTCCCGCCTCACAGCCGACTAAAGGCTGGTGCAAACTGTGCAATTTTGGCCACGATTTGGTTGTCTGAGACAAATTTTGAGAATCCTAAGATTCCTATAATCCTAGGCAAAAATCTGTAGTCTTTGATCACTACTTTGACATGTTCACCGACAGCCGATTAATGACCGTTGCGATCAAATTTTTCCTCAGACGTAATTCTGGCAGTGTCAGAAGATTTGGCACACAGTCCTGCAGTGTGACTTCTCCTACGACGAACATCAAATTGTCTTTGTTTTTCAAAACAAGCCGTGATCAAAATGAACGCTAGAGATGTCTTTGTTAGCCACTGTTTCAGTCCTGCGTTTAATGCAGCTCACTGTCACCGAACATGTGTGGGTTGATGATGTAAAACTCCGGACAAGTTTTCATGCGCACGTCCGTTTTTAACGAGTCTTGACTGTCGTACGGTCTGACATAAATGACAGCTGAGATTCCACATTGTGACAAAACAAGTGTGAAAACAATACCAGACCTTCCCACATGATCAACATGACCTAATAAATCCGTCACACTCGATCTCCTCCAGTCCTTCTGACAGTTTAGACTCTTTTATCATGTTAATTATCTAAGCGTGCTCCTGCCGAACTTTGTCAATAAAACATCAAGTTTTATGTTTGCAGTTTAAATAAACCATACATCTCACATATTTCAACAGGTCCTCTTGTTTTAATATTTATTATGACAGACACACACACAGAGAGAGAGAGGACAGATAAAGCTCCTGTATGCATGTTATTGAGTCATACCCTCTTCACTCCTTAATCTCTTTTACTTTTGTTTTTTTTCCTCTCACAGCTCTTAAGTTCTTGGTAGAGATGGAGTTCTCGATGGCTCACAAACAGAGGATACGAAGCTATGTTCTAATGTGTACATGTAAGTGATGTGTGTTCGTTCTTCTATAGTTAGAAAAACTTTAAACTTGGTCTCGTTAATTAATTCAAAAGTGAAAGTAAATTTCCCTGTAGCTATTGTTTATGTTGGCATTCTGGGATGTTTTCTTTTAAAAATGACAGCTGTTATGAGCGTCTGTGTCAGTGATGGTGTCAACGGAGATGAAGCAGATGTGCAGGTGTTGAACATGTGTTAAGCTGGATTAACTGGATTCAGCCTCTGCTGACTGTGCGCGCACCTCCCCAAATGAACGAGACATTTATGCTCGACGCTGTAACGATGGGAGACTCAGGCAGGGGATCCAAATGCAGCGTTTTATTAAAGGTAGACGTGGTCGTACAGGCAGGGTCAAAACAGGAACAAACGGGAACAGTAAGGAACAGGCAGAGTCGTAATCAGGGTACAGGCAGTAGATCGAGGCAGGCAGCAATGGGTCGTAAACGGGAATCAGGCAAGATCAATCACAGACAGGCAAACAGGATACGAGGAAACGCTCAGAAATGTAACACAAGTGAAAACAAGACTTCGCGATCAAATGGTGTGAGTGAGAGTCCTTTATAGTCCAGGTAATGAGCTGCAGCTGGGTGTGGTGATTAGTGAGGAGTGTGTGCATGGCTGTATGTGGCAACAGGTGATTGGTGTGGCGTGAACATGTGACTGGCAGGGAGGATTGTGGGAAGTGTAGTCTGACAGGAGCAGACGGTGATCGTGACATAACGCCCCCTCCCGGAAGGCGCGTCCACGCGGCGTAAAAAGGAACAGCTAGACAGGAACAGGGTCCCCAATGCAGGTCCAGGAACTCGGGCAGCCACGGAGGGTCAGGTGCCACGGGCAGCCATGGCGGGTCAGGAGCCACGGGCAGCCACGGAGGGTCAGGAGCCATGGGCAGCCACGGAGGGTCAGGTGCCACGGGCAGCCATGGCGGGTCAGGAGCCACGGGCAGCCACGGAGGGTCAGGTGCCACGGGCAGCCATGGCGGGTCAGGAGCCACGGGCAGCCACGGAGGGTCAGGAGCCATGGGCAGCCACAGAGGGTCAGGAGCCATGGGCAGCCACAGAGGGTCAGGTGCCACGGGCAGCCACGGAGGGTCAGGAGCCACGGGCAGCCACGGAGGGTCAGGAGCCACGGGCAGCCACGGAGGGTCAGGAGCCACGGGCAGCCACGGAGGGTCAGGTGGCTTGGGCAACCACAGCGGGTCAGATGGCTTGGGCAACCACGGCGGGTCAGGTGGTTCGGGTAACCACGGTAGGTCAGGTGGCTTGGACAGCCACAGCGGGTCAGGAACCACAGGCAGCCCTAGCAGTTCGGAGGCCGCTGATGAACGCGGCCGTGCAGGGTCCCCACCCACAAGCTCCCCACCCTTAGGTATACTGCCCCCCCAAAAAAGTTCTTGGGGACCGTGGCGGGTTCTTGGGCAAGAGGTTCGGGTGGCGCCGGCAGGGCAAGGCGTTTGGGTGGCGCCGGCAGACTAAGGAGCTTGAGTGGCGTTGGCAGGGCAAGGATCTTGTCCGTCGACGCTAGCGATGCGGCCATCTTGTCCGTAGACACAGGCGAGCTTGAGTGCGTTGCGACCGGCGAGCTTAAGAGCGTTGCAACCGGTGAACTTGAGAGCGTTGCAACCGGCGAACTTGAGAGCGTTGCGGCCGGCGGGCTTGAGTGCGAAGCGTCCGACGAGCTTGAGTGCAAAGCGGCCGGCGTTGGTTTCGGAATGCCAGCTGCTCGTGCCAAAGTCAACGGTGGGTCAGCCACGCTGGAACGCAACCCTCTCCGCTCCCTGACTGATCTAGAGACGTGACGTGACTCTGGGCGATCAGCGAAGACGTGACGTTGCTCTGGGCGATCAGCGGAGACGTGACGTTGCTCTGGGCGATCAGCGGAGACGTGACGTTGCTCTGGGCGATCAGCGGAGACGTGACGTTGCTCTGGGCGGTCAGCGGAGACGTGACGTGGCTCTGGGCGATCAGCGGAGACGTGACGTTGTTCTGGGCGATCAGCGGAGACGTGACGTGGCTCTGGGCGATCAGTGGAGACGTGACGTGACTCTGGGCGATCAGTGGAGACGTGACGGGGCTCTGGGCGATCAGCGGAGATCAAATGTGGCTTGACTTTGTGTTGTTGTTGTGACCGCCATTTTATGAGTGTTCACTTTAGCGGCAGCCATTACATGATTCACCATGGTGTCACATTTCTCTGCGACACCCACAGTAAAAAGTGAACCAACTGTGAACAAGGCAAAGTCCAGAAATTCCACGAACGACCCTCGGGGACCTTTAGTGAGTAAATAGTCCTTCAGTGGTTCATTTAATCCATAGCCAAAGAAGTCAATGAGAGCACAGTCAGGCAGGTCAGATAAATAGGCAATATCCAAAAATTTCTGGATATGTGCCTCGAGGGTACTGTTACCTTGACGGAGGCTGACAAGACGCCATGCTGGGTCCATGCTGAGGCTGGACATGCTCAGAAAAGCTGCTGGATCTGGGTATGGCGAAGTCTTCTGTAACGATGGGAGACTCAGGCAGGGGATCCAAATGCAGCGTTTTATTAAAGGTAGACGTGGTCGTACAGGCAGGGTCAAAACAGGAACAAACGGGAACAGTAAGGAACAGGCAGAGTCGTAATCAGGGTACAGGCAGTAGATCGAGGCAGGCAGCAATGGGTCGTAAACGGGAATCAGGCAAGATCAATCACAGACAGGCAAACAGGATACAAGGAAACGCTCAGAAATGTAACACAAGTGAAAACAAGACTTCGCGATCAGATGGTGTGAGTGAGAGTCCTTTATAGTCCAGGTAATGAGCTGCAGCTGGGTGTGGTGATTAGTGAGGAGTGTGTGCATGGCTGTATGTGGCAACAGGTGATTGGTGTGGCGTGAACATGTGACTGGCAGGGAGGATTGTGGGAAGTGTAGTCTGACAGGAGCAGACGGTGATCATGACAGACGCGCTCGCCGTTGTTAGTAATAATCTCAAGGTTTATTGGGTTTCACACAATTCTTTTTGCAGTGTGGTTTTGGTTAAGTGCAAACTAGAATAAACATCATCACATGTACCTTTTCTTCTTCTCACCACTGCTTACTGCTGATCTAGAGAACAATTTCTCAGAGTCGCCCCCTGTCATTACAAAGAATAGAACAACGGCGAGTGCGTCGAGTATAATTGTCTCATCCGTTTGGAGAGGTGCGCTCACAGTCAGCGGAGACTCGCGGTGCGGAGCCAGGCGAAAGTATAAATCCAGCTTAAATCAGCCTTTAGCGTGCTTGAGCTCCAGCTGTAGATCATGCGCAGACCATTGTGATCCGGTTCCTGTAGGTCTGCTGGCGCTGCCGTCCGGACGGGACGCTCTGACCTGCTGCAGGAGAGATTTCAGCAACGGATCAACTTCCTGTCATCTGAGCGACGCTCCGGATCCCACCTGTAACACAGAATGGATCGCTGACGTGAGTCTGAGCATCACACGTGGAGGACACATGAGATATAAAATGACATGAAATAACATAATTATGAGATAAGAAGTCAAAATGATGACACACTAAGTCAATTATGAGATAAAGTTGAAAGTGTGACAAAAAGAGTAAATTATAATTCAAAATTATAACAAAAGTAAATTAATAATGGCTCTAAACTTTTTTTTTCAATGTCATAATTTCAACTTTTTATGTTATAATTTTGGGTTTTTATTTCATCATAATGAATTTTTTTCTTATTTTACCTTATGATTTAGATGATTTCTTCATCATGCTTTGGGTTTTGATGTTCTATTCATTGTTTAGTATGATGTAAACTGTTCTCAAGACTGTATATGAAAGCTTTATGATATGAAGTCTCTCTTCCATATATTGTATGAAATAGTGCAGTACTGGACCAATCATTAACAGGAACAAGCCTTAGCTCATTGCATTTTCTGTCATGGAAACGAGAAGATCCTAGCCAAATTTGCCCATTGGCCTCTGTCCATCATGGCCTCCTAATCATCCCCATACACTGATTGGCTGTCTCCTCTCCACCAATAAGCTGGTGTGTGGTGGGCATTCTGGCGCAATATGGCTGCCGTCAGATCATCCAGGTGGATGCTGCACATTGGTGGTGGTTGAGGAGATTCCCCCTTCAATATGTAAAGCGCTTTGAGTGCCCAGAAAAGTGCTATATAAATGTAAGGAATTATTATTAAATTATTATTAAGATAATCCAGCCTCAGTGGAGTGATGTAATGAACATTAATAAGTGATAAAGTCATAAAGGCGTTGACGGTGAGCATTCACAGCTCTGACTGTGTGTCTGTAGGATATAGTGGTGGTGGACGAGTCTGGAGAGACGGATCTGACCAGAGTTCAGCATGCAGAACCACAGACACTCATTCTGAAAGAGAGACACACCAAGGTTATTTTCCAGATGGAGTGTGCATCAACAAAGGTGAGGAATTCTGTACTGTCCATCACATTAATGATGTGTGATGAAGACTATTCAGTGTTAATATATAAATCAAGTGTTTCTCATTCTTCTCAACACTGTCTCTCTGCAGATCTTTGTAATGGAGCCTTGTAATGGTGAGTGCAAAACTGAAAAATTCTCATTTTCTAATATATAGTAAACTGTAATAGCTGAATTTTCAGCATCATTACTCCAGTCTTCATTGTCACATGATTCTTCATAAAACATTCTAATATGATGATTTGCTGCTCAAGAAACATTTATGATTATTATCAATGTTGAAAACTGCTTCAGATTAATCCATCATTGATGAATTAAAGTATTGATTTACTATTCAACCTTTGAATGTTAATGTACATCATTAGCATAAAATATCATATGGGTATTTAATTAGATTAATAAGATATTGTTATTATTACACATAAATATTAAAATCTTAAGACAGTTAAAAATCAAATATCTGATGTGATTATTGTCCAGATTAATCAGTATTGTCTGTTCCATCAGATCTCTGTCCATCTTCACTCGCCGCAGCTACAGGTGAGAAAGTGTTTGAATTATGAAACAATAATATCAGAACACTTAATTCACACTTAAACATCTCATTTATTATGAAGAAAGATGCAACAAGACACTTTACAATCAAAACAATATTTGTGAGGTATGAAATGATAAAACTATAGATTGCAGTCAGTAATTATTTTCTGTGTTTTTGAGCAGAATCGCAGCGCACTAATAACGCTGGAAACAAGAGCACTAATGACGGCATCTTCATCATCCTGTCCATCATCATCATCATCTTCACACGTCACCTAGTTTAACCCTAAGGGTCCTTTGGGACAAATTTGGGCAACATTTTTTTTTCCCCCTTAATCTGGGGTGCGTTTCCTGTACAACAACGTAACTCGCTGTTTCACTACCATAGTACGATGCATCGTTGAACAAATCATCTAGCTAGTCATGACTGTTTCCTGAAACCGTATTGTTGTAAACCTGTCGTTCAGCCACACTGGTGAATGACGTCACTCAGGTGGTGGAGTAATAACTCTTTTAAATTAATCTGTTTGAGATCAAATCAATGCTAGATTTTTTGCTATAAATTACAGAGATTTGATGACTACTTCTTGTTATTCCCCGTTATTTTGCTTTATTTCCAGATTCAATCATAGGCTCGTTCTTACGTACTAGAGCATATGTGCAAATGGTACTCTTCAAAAATGGTGCTTGACAAACTTGTAATTTGTATATATTCAAAATAAAAGATATACATTCTACTTAATGTCAGCTTGCTTATTTTGTTCAAGATAATGATTTATTACAGTTTTTTCCATTGCTAACATTCTTTTGTCCAATCTGTAGTCACATTTTCAAAACTCTAAACACAGCACAACATCCGTCTGTTTTGGCCATACCATTAACACAATTCATGTTGTTTTCACACAATATACAGTCAATTAACACATTTCTAAAAGGCTAAAATTTTCTTTTCATACACGCTTACCCAATACCAACATCATGGATCTTTCTCATCTTAGATCTCACAATTCTAAGAAAAAAAATTGAGTGTGTATGTAAACTATTTGGCTAATTGTGTGATGTAGGTGTGTTGCTGTGTTAAAAAGTTATTACCTTTAGTACTTTAAGTATTGGTAAATGCTTGTTAGCAATTGTAAAAAACTGTATGTCTACATGTCATAAGAACAAGAAACTATGCTTCTGACTAGTTTGAGAGCTGTCGTTTGCGATACAGTTTGCGAACACCAAATTGCTGAACAATGTTAGTAACGACAGAACTTGCGATGTTTGTTGGCTAACGATGTTTTTGGGAAACGCACCCCAGAGCAGCACAAGACTTGGCCAGTATGCCTCCTGAACACACACACGCGCTTTCTACACTGAGGAAGAAGCGCGGATGATCTGAAAACACAGACAAGTTAAGCCGGGTTCACACTGTGCGATTTATAATAGTCCTTTAGGATTGTTGCTTGTCAGAGTGTATGAACATGATCCTCATGTCACACGGATGCGCGCATGAAAACTTGTCCGGAGTTTTACATCATCAACCCACACACGTCCAGTGACTGTGAGCTACGTTACACGCGGGACTGAAACGGTGGCTAACAAAGACATTTCTATCATTAACTTTGATCATGGCTTGTTTTGAAAAACGAAGACAATTTGACATTTGTTTTAGGATAAGTCACACTGCAGGACCGTGTGCCAAATCTTCAGACACTGCCAGAATTTCGTTGGCAGTAAAATTTGATTGCAACTGTCATTAATCGGCTGTTGGTGAACATGTCAAACTAGCGATCAAAGACTACAAATTTTAGCCTAGGATTACAGGAATCTTTTAGGATTCTCAAAATTTGTGTCCAAAATCACACAGTGTGCACCCGGCTTAAGCTGGAGTTCAGCGATCTTCATTTGAGATTTTCACCAAAGTATAGGCTGATATCCAGCAGTGGTTCTCAAACTGACGTACACAAACAAACTGCTTTGCTGTTCATTTAATTCTACTCAACCTTAAAATAACATTAAAACTGAGCATGTGTTTCTAACAGGTAAAATGCCGTAAATACACGACATTCAATCAAATTACCTCATCTTTCACAGTCGAAACTGACTGCATCCACACAAGCCAGCAAATCTACATTAGTGCTGTTCTCGACAACACACCTTTGTGAAAGTGGGGATTTAGCACTTACTAGCTTGAAGAACAAATAGCGTATATACACAGACTGCATAAAGATTTAAGTTTAAAACTCTCTTCGATACAAAAACATACCCTTCTGTGAGTTATTGTTTTTAATGTTGATCATATTATACCATGAGGAATAGTTTTCCTTGATCTTTAAAAAAACACTTCACAGCTCCACATTAGCATTATCGCACAAATGAACTGTTATATTCATATATCGCACATAATATTTGCAGTAACAGTAAATTGGCTTTATGTCAAATGTACTATGGTTCTTTTATGGTATGATTTGGTCTGATATGTTTTTTTTTTTTTTTTTTTTTTACAAAGTTAAATCTTTTATTTACGTTTAAATTGTTTAAATTGATCAAAAGTGACAGTAAAGACATTTACAATGACACAAAATATTCTATTTCAAATAAATGCTTTTCTTTTGAACTTTCTATTCATCAAACAATCCTGAAAAATAAAATGAATCATGGTTTTAAAAAACCACAGCAGGAACTAGAGAGTCACCATAATCAAGATCAGACATCAGCCTAATCTGAATCCCCGTACCTTCATAGTATGAACTGAATTCAATGAAGAACTTACATCTGATCATTGATGAAGAGTGTCCTGTAGATCTGCAGGTGTGTATACAGTATATTTACATTGGCAATGTTGGCATGATCCTTTGACCCACTAACCTGAATGAACAACTAATGGAAAAGTAGGTATTACATGAGTATACTGTTGACTACCCTAACAGAATGTAAAAGAAAATATAAATACTTTTTTTTTGTAATATCCTTCTGCTATTTCATGCATAAACCCACAAAATATCAATACAATGCACAATGAAATGTACACACAAATAAAAGAGTACAGCACATTTACATTGAAGGCTTTTTGCGGAGAGCATAATGAGTCTTTTTCTCCCGAGGCAGGACCTGAGAAACAGATAAAAGTGACATTTTAATATCCAATCATTATTTGATCCGACCACTGGTTAACAGACGTATAAAATAAATAACTAGGTGCATTTGCATGCACTAAATGAACACACATCTATTAGAAGAAGAATTTAGTATTATTTAATGTATTTGATTGTATTATTTACAGTGTGATGTAGTGAACATACCTTTGCACTGGTGAGGATCTGGTTGTCTGTTAATGATCTTCACCCATGCACAGATGAAATGATGAGGTGATTCTAGAGATTCGTGTGTGTTTTGATTCAGGTTGGTTTAAGAGCAAACAGTGAGGATTAAGTCATTCATAACTCTTGTTTGCCTACAGCTGCCTTAAAGTCCTTCGTTCACTTTGTTTACCAGTGTACCGGTGAGATGTGAGGTAACTGAATACTAAGGACAGTCTGACATCGATGAGGAAAAAGAACAGAATCTGAAGTTCAGAGGTCATATAACTGGATCACGTGATCAGAGGTCCTCAGACACATCCAGACCAACACCTCAGTTACTGACCACTCAGTCTAGAAATGTTCAGAGACTCTAGTGCAGAATTGGTGAAAATAGAAATCCAAAGATCAGAACTGTTACAAAGTTTCTGCATCATAATCGTTATTATTTTATTTTATTTGACTTTATAAGTTTAGGGTGTATATAACTTTCAATGTTTTATATAACATTTAAATTAAGTTCTAAACTATTTCTAAAACTATTTTTCTATGTCGTTTTATTGCTTTGGCAATACAAAATGTACTTTTGTCATGCCAATAAAGCTATTTGAATTGAAGTGAATGAGAGAGAGAGAGAGAGAGAAGGAGGTCCAACTGACAGGAGCAATATGGATCTTTACAGGTTCTGACATGTGGGAAATCTGTTGCGTTTGCACTTTTACCGGAGTAAATATTTGCCTGTCTCTGGTCAACGTTCATTCTGCCTTCAGCTCTTCAAACAGCAGCAGTGAAGATCAGACGAATCCAGCAGAACGGATCAGAATTCATCCACATCAACAACACATTCACAAGCTTCTGAACCCAACACAACAGATTACTAGTGTACTTACTGTGAAACAGCATCTGAAAGAGTATACAGTAACAAACACCTCCAACATTACCTCATCACAAGTTTAATGTAGAACTTCCATGTATCATCTCAGAAATAAATATAGTCAGTTTAATCCAATTAAAATCCAATTTGTCAGTTTGATCAAATAATGAGACGGTATCTCACACAGTGTGATCAGGTTATATACAGGGAAAGCAGTAAGTCATCTGGGTATTTCAAATATACGGCAGAAACTGCAAATGTATTAGTATGTTTACGTCTGAACGCCGGCTCCTGCGTCAGTATCACACGCATGCGTAGTGCTGATCATGTGACCTACGGCCAATAGTGAGCCGGCGTTCGGATGTGTTCACTGCGCCAACTGCGTAACAGACTGACAGGGAAGAGGAAAAATTGTTGAATAAAGTCCTTATTTTAGTTTTGTTTTTGCGCACATAAAGTATTCTCGTCTCTTCATAACATTAAGGTTGATCCACTGCAGTCACATGACTGTTTTAACTATGTCTTTAGTACCTTTCTGGACCTTGAAAGTGGTGATTATATTGCTGTCTATGGACGAGTCATAAAACTCTTGGATTTCATCAAAAATATCTTCATTTGTGATGAACGAAGGTCTTACGGGTGTAAAACGACATGAGGGTGAGTAATTAATGACAGATATTTCATAACGTATATCGAATATCGCATTATTTAATAAGTTATCACATCGCATTTTTCTTCAATATCGTGCAGCTCTTAAGAATTAATACGCTATTACACATAAAGTGCATCCCAATTTGCGTACTTATGCACTATTCTATGACGTTTTCTAGTATATATAGTGTGAGTAGTGTGTTAACTCAAAATTTCACATAGAAAAAGTACACTTTAAATGATGCACTTAATTAACGGAAAAAACGAAGTGTGCAATTTTGGACACTTCATGCACTCGACTGTAGTAGCGGAGGGGGCGGGGCTAATAGACTAAACAGAATGACCTTAATAAATTCATACACTACACAGTTGAGTACATAGTGTGTATAGTACATCACTTGGGACACAATCCAGGCTCTACCAGTAGAGGGCAGAGTTTTATGGGGTTTTTTTTTATTTTGTTTTGTTTCTTTTACTGGCTTTTTGTCTACTGTTTATAATTATATTATTGTTGTTAAATTCTTTTTTGAGTTCTAACATCAGAGATGATCAGAGGAGGAAACAGTGCTCTCGTCCTGACACACCGTCTCCCGGTTAACACACACTTAAAGGGTTAGTTCACCCAAAAATGAAAACTCTGTCTTTTAATACTCACACTCATGTCGTTCCACACCCATAAGACCTTCGTTCATCTTCATAAAAAATATCTTAATTTGTGTTCTGAAGATGAATGAAGGTCTTACGGGTGTAGAACGGCATGAGGGTGCGTAATAAATGACAGAATTTTCATTTTTGGGTGAACTAACCCTTTAACACACACCAGGATCACTACCAGTATCCAGTGGCTCTCATCCAGGGCCCCGGGGCCACTATTAAATCTTTAAAAGGGCCTTAAGATGACTTAAAATGACAAAACAAGCTATAAAATCAGCTAAAACAACTGAAAATAAACAGTTTCCCTCTTTTTGTCCACTCTTTATAATTTTATTATTGTTGTTAAATTCTTTTTTGAGTTCTAACATTTGCTTATATATGTTAAAAAATAAGAAACACAGTGGTGGGCGGGATGATGTTGAAATCGTCCAATCAGAGGCTGTCAGCTTCAAAACAATCTCACCTGTCAATCATCGGTGTGTGCGGGAACACGCCTGAGGAAAGCTAAAACACACACCTGTCCCATCTTTATTGCGCTGCAAGATGGATGAACAGTTTTCCAAGAAAACCTCTGCATGTTGGAGCTCCTTCTTTCCTGAAGAGTTTTTCTGGGAATCTCCGGCATGTCAGAGCAGCTCTGTGGAGTCATTTACCCGAAACTCTCTGATTAACCCGCCTTTAAACGGCAAAATTGCATAATAAGTTATATAAACTAATTAAAAAGAGTTATAATGTCAGTTCTCACACTTCGGATGACTTTTGCGTCGGTAAAATAACTAATCTAATCTAGCGCTCCATTCCTAGTATCGCCTCAGAAACTGAGACAGCTCCCGCGCATTCTCCGCGCATGCGCAGTGAACGTCTGAGGGCGCGCACCTGGGGTCACGCGCAGAGACGCACGAGCGCGCGCAGCAGCAGCGGAGCGCCGCGATCATTCAGCAGGATTAGCGTTGAATCATGAGCGTGGGAAAACTGGTAAGATTGCGATGATAACTCTTTCTCACTGCGGTAATAATGAGTCGAGCTGAGAGGCGACAGAATACAGAAGTGTCGCAGCTGTTAGTGGATGAGTTTTGGAATAAATCTCGGGTTTGTTCTGTGTGGGTCGGTTTGCAGGTCAGATTTCGCAAGCTGGTGTGTAAATACAAACTATTGAACTGTCCAGTGTGTTCACATCTCCAGAACAACACTTCATACACAATCATGCAAAAGAGTGTTTAATATAATTTACCAAGTATAGAGTTTCACAGTGTACAGAAATCACTGTCATTATTAATGCATCTTATTAATGTCTAGATCAGTGAGATTCGTGTTCATTCAGGCTATACCAAAATATATGAAATTCAATTAGAGTAGATTAAACTTTGCATAATTATTGTCATTATTCAGAGGCAGTGAAACATCATGTAAATATATTCAAATGAGTGGTACACGTGATTGCATAATCAGCCAGCTAATAACATATTCTAAGAACGTTATTCTAATGTTTCCATTAAGTTACTTATGAACGTTCTGAAACAAGTAGCAACATTTAAAAAACGTTAGAAGAACATCCAACTAAAATGTTTCTGAATAACATTTTGAGGACATTATTAAAGACCAGAGTGAAGTTTGAGAGAACATTGTATTAATGTTGCTGGAAGAACGTTTGTTGGTCAGTAAGTGTTTGATGATGTAATTCTCACAGTGTCAGAGATGACCAGATGAGGAAACGGCGCTCTCGTCCCGTCCCGTCCCGTCCTGACACACCGTCTCCCGGTTAACCCTGTACACACACTCGACACACACAAGCATCACTGCCAGTAATCCAGTGGCTCTCATCCAGGGCCCCGGGGCCACTATTAAACCTTTAAAAGGGCCTTAAAATGACAAACAAGCTATAAAATCAGCTAAAACAACTAAAAATCAACAGTTTCCCTTTTTTATTTCACCTCTACAACAAATGTTTTTTTGTCTATGAAGAACCAGGATTCACACGGTCTTGAAAAAGACCTGGAAATGTCATGGAAATTAATCAAATCTCTTATTTTTATAATGCTGAAACTATTTGTGTGTGTGTGTGTCCATATGGTTTAATTAAATTTAAAAGGGTTAAAATGTCAAAATAAATTCATGAATTACTTGCATACATTCTCTTTTTTGATGAACAAGTCTATAATTTGTAGTTTTAATTCATTTTGAGAGAATATTTGGGGATGATTGCAAAAATGTCAATGTGGTGTAACCATAAAAAACTTTGTACCAAATAATTGATCATGTTTAAAAAAGGTGAAATTCTCAAATAAAGAAATAAACTTAAAAATAGTTCCAAATAGTAGGTTAGTTTATGTCACATATTTAATCAATTGGCCCCTAACAGAAAAGCTTGTAGCCAGTTAAACCATTTGACATTTTCATTTTAAAATCATATTTGACATGGACACCTGTGTCAGCACATGGCCTTGGTGGGAATATTTCAAAAAGTTATTGCACAATTTTATCAAAATAGCTCCTTGAATGGTGGTTACACCACCTTGACACTTCAGAATTTTGACTTGACTCAAAATGATGATTCCCTAAATTAATTATAATATCCATTTACTTTTATTTACTGAGAATTATTATTGAGAATTTATTTACTGAGAATTTCAAATTTTTTACAGTTACACCACATTGACATTTTTGCAATCATCCCCAAATATTCTATAAAAACGAATTAAAAACAGAAATTTTAGACTTGGTCCTCAATAAAGAGAATGTATTCAAGTAATTTGCAAATTTATTTAGAAATTTTAACCCTTTTCAATTTAACTAAACCATATAGACACAAAAAATAGTCACTTCTATTCTAGTTAGGCCAAGCTCTAAAATAGTTTAATGGGTAGAAATTCTGAGTAAAAAATATAAAAAATAAATACAAATATTCTAAAATATAATAAAAAAAAAACTACCTTAATCGTCTATCTAGTAAATCAGTAATGTTTGCAATAAATGTAATTGCAGTTATAGTGAAGTATGATGTTTCTGTATGTAATCATTTACAATATATTGTAATATAAAATCAATAATTAATCTCTATGGGAAAAATTTACTTGAATCAAAGACAAAGACAGTGAAGTTCATTACTGATGAAAAACCAATTGAAACTTATATAAAACAATTAGAAATTATTGTTAAAATGTGTAAATGTATTTGGGTGGATCTCATAAAATAACCTCATAAAAACCTCACAGGTTGGTTTGGTTTGTTGATTATAACGGTTTTAATGTTTGTTTTTTTAAATCTTTATGGGAAAAATAATTGTGGAATGAAGTCCACTGAAATACTCTATAGTAAACACTCTGTTCAGCTGTCTTTCATTATTATTATTATTATTGAGGCGCTTCAAGACTTTAACTGTGACTATATTTCTAATATAACACTGTGTGTGTGTGTGTGTGTGTGTGTGTGTGTGTGTGTGTGTGTGACAGGTGGTGTGTGTGTTGGCGCTGGCCGTGTGTGAGGCGTACGTGTTCCAGGCCGGTCAGTCGTCAGGAGAAGCAGATGACGCTCCTCCACCAATCAGAGGTCAGACTGTCGTCACATGTCTGTATGTTCATCACTCGTGTGTGTGTGTGTGTGTGTGTGTATCGCATCATTCTGACGAACTGTGTGTGTATGTGTGACGTCAGATTTTTCGGGGTCGTGTCAGGGTCGTTGTTTCGAGCTGAAGGAGGCGGAGCCGCCCCGCTGCAGGTGTGATAATCTGTGCAAGACGTACCTGAGCTGCTGCTCCGACTTCGACCAGCAGTGTCTCAAGACAGGTGAGAGCAAACACACGAGATACACACCTTCCTTACACGACACGTGCTAAATCACAACTGAACACTTCTGAAACTGATCTTCAGAGATATTTGATCTCAAAGCGGTTCATGATTGGGAATTCCTGATCTAGAAAGTCTGAATCCTGTGAAATGCAAAAGCTCAGCTGGATTTTACTGTAAAGGAAGATAAACACTGCAAAAAATTACAGTATTTTTGTCTTGTTTTACAGCAAAAATTTCTAAACTTTCTGAACATTTGAACATTTAAATATTTGAATGTTTGAATATTTGAACATGAATGCACACTGCTGTCATGCAGAAATTGTTTAGATATGCTGTGTTCATTGTGTGTGTGTGTGTGTGTGTGTGTGTGTTCAGCGGGAGGGTTCGAGTGTTCTCAGCAGCGCTGTGGAGAGACGCGGAACGATGATTACGCCTGTCAGTGTTCAGATGACTGTCTGCAGAGAGGAGACTGCTGTACCAACTACAGATCACTGTGCACCGGTCAGACACACACACACACACACACACACACACACACACACACACACACACACCCACACACACACACACACACACACACACACACACACACTCATCTTACAGCAGGGTTCCTACGCAGTTTGGAAAAATATGGAAAAGTATGGAATTTGATTGGAGTAATTTCCAGGTCTGGAAAAGTATGGAAAAATATTTGCATTTCCAGAGTTTTGCCCCTATTTAGTTTCTATACTAGAAATTTAAGAATGTAATGAAAATAAATGTATCACACTTTATCAGGTGTGTTTTGATGGCAGCTGTTCAGTGATTCATCACACGATGCACTTATAAAGCGTTTTGGGTTTCTTCTCGTGATATTCTTAGCACCAAAAATAAAAAACATACAGACTTTGGTGTGTGCACGAGAAACCATTAAACTCAGCATATAGGACAATATTGCACCATCAGCCCATTTCGTAATGTGTTTTCTTGGCCCCCACAGAGTGTGTGTTAAAGCAGACCTAAGGCCTTGAAATATGATGTTCTGCCCTAACAAAAGCCACATTCTGAACACTTTTTTACAGTATCTGTCTATTTTATAGACCCTTGAACACAGCCGTATTGTGCCATCAGCTTATTACGTGTCATGGTTTCTTTCCCTGTTAATGGACATTAGGTCTTGATATCAGAGGTACTACTGTAAGGAAAGCCACATTTTAGATCTATTAATTATGTGCGTGTCCATTGTAGTTTATGTGCATGTTTTTGTACCGCATAAAAAAAAATTTTTATGCATATTTTTAGAATTTATGCACATCTTATAGCATTTTTTTAGTGCAATATCCCAAAATGTGCATAAAAATAGGTGAATGGAAACAGTGATGCACAAAGGAAATAGATTATAGTATATATAAACTAGAAATCGTAATGTGTAAAGATTCCCGTGCACGTGTGAATAGTTTCTCGAGAACAGGAAAAAGTTTCTTGTGTGCATGCAAAAGTCTGTATGTTTTTTTATTTCATTTTATTTCAGGGGATCGGTATGTTGTCGCTTCAAGAAAATCAATGAAAATAAAAATATTTACAGATGACTTACAGTATACTAAATATAAAGCTGGAAATAATGCTGAATGAACCAGAAAAAGTTTGGAAGGAGAAGTTTGGACATTTGATTCTGGAAAAGTATGAAATTTTGAAATGGAAAATGTGTAGGAACTCTATCACACACACACACACACACACACACACACACAGTGACACACACACACACAGTCACAGTGACACACACACACTCATCTCACAGACTTACAGGACATCCGAAGTTTTCAAAACAATTCCACATGTGTAGTGGCGGGATGTTGAAACTGTGTGTGTGTGTGTGTGTGTGTGTGTGTGTGTGCTTTTGTTTATATTACATTGTGGGGACCAAATGTCCCCATGATGTAATATAAACCTGAGTTCACCTACATTGTGGGGACCAGCCAGCGGTCCCCACAATGTAAATGGGTTTATAAATCATATAGAATGAGTTTTTGTGAAAAAGTAAAAGTTTGCACAGTTTCCTGTGAGGGTTAGGTTTAGGGGTAGGGGCAGGGTAGGGGGATAGAATGTACAGTTTGTTCAGTGTAAAATGCATTGAAGTCTATGGAAAGTCCCCACAATTCACAAAAACAAACATGTGTGTGTGTGTGTGTGTTGTAGGCGACAGCTCATGGCTGGAGGGCGACTGTGAGGAGATTCAGAGCCCAGAATGCCCTGCAGGGTGAGTGACGGTGTTTATAGTGCTTTAAATGCAGAATAAAGTGCAGCGTTTGTTCATCATGAATCTCTCACGTGTGTTGATGTTGAAGGTTTGTGCGTCCTCCTCTGATCATCTTGTCTCTGGACGGCTTCCGCGCCTCTTACATGAAGAAAGGAAAGAGCGTCTTACCCAACATCCACAAACTGAGTACAGATTCTCCTCTCTGCATCACACAAATACACTTCCCATAATCCCTCACTGCAGATACTCTCAGAACTATAGCTAACGTTAAGAGTTGAACAAACGTTCTTCCAGTAACGTTAATAGAGCGTTTGTTCAGAGTTATCTGCTCTTTAATGTTCTCAAAAACATTATTTAAACATCGTTCATGACGTGTTTCACGTGTTTGTTTGGCAGGATCGTGTGGAACTCACGCCCCTCGCATGAGACCCATGTACCCGTCCAAAACCTTCCCGAACCTCTACACGCTGGCCACGGTACCGCACACACACACACACACACACACACACACACACTCACACACACACACACACACACACTCTGAACGCTCTTTACACTTAATGGAGAAAACCACAGTGATTATATGACTCATATTATAGTTCCCAGCATGCTTTGCTTCAGAGCTGGTTTAAGACGCTGGGTTTGTTCTTCCTCAGGGCTTGTATCCCGAGTCTCACGGGATCGTGTGTAACTCCATGTATGATCCCGTGTTCAAAGCTCATTTCAAACTGAGAGGACGAGAGAAGCTCAATCACCGCTGGTGGGGCGGGCAGCCCGTGAGTCATGACTCCGCCCACATGCGGCTCTCAGCCAATCACATTATGTTCTAATGTCATCTGCACATTTAAAGCAGATGTGATTCTGTTTGACATGTGAACACTAAATAAATCCTGGAGCTCAGTTTGGGTTTGCAGGGAAAGCCTATTTATAGTGGATTCATGTTTAATATTTTAAACTGTTTGTCTTCTCAGATTTGGATCACGGCAGAGAAACAGGGCGTGAAAGCCGGGACCTTCTTCTGGCCCTGGTGAGATCACAGAGACCTTTAGTCCAAATGTTGAGCAGGATTATTCATTCATCTGCTTTATATTAGTGATTTCAGATCTTAACGGTGATTGTTCTGTCAGAACTGATTCAGCTTTCTGTGTTTGGAGCAAAGCTCAGAGTGTCACTGCCAGAGACTCATGACACAAACAACACATGATTCAAACAAAGACCTTTCACACACTCTCTCTCACACACACACACACACTCGGAGTGTCTCGGTCTGTCCCGACCTTCATGTTCTTCTCTGAAGAGCTTCGTTCGCTTGAGTTCTGAAGACACGACCAGCCGCTCGTGAACGAGATCTCTGACGTCTGTCTGTGTTTAGAAAACACATTGTTGAACGGCTGAATAAACACACGTCTCTCTCTCTGTAGGGTGATTCCTCTGGAGAGGAGGATTCTCACTATTCTGCAGTGGCTGCACCTGCCTGATGACGAGAGGTGCGTCAGATTACCTCGTACCGGGAGAAAACATTCTTATGATGGAATCGCACAAAATTGTGTTCTGCATAAAGAAAATGTGTCCTTTTTGATGACCTTTACAGCTTTATTTTTAATGACAATTAAACCTCCCAATTTTTGTTACTGTAGTGCAAAAAAGTAAAATATTTGAAGTAATACAATATTTGAAGAGTTTGGTTCCAAAACACAGTAACTCCATTTTGATTCATTTGAGTAAAAATGTGTTTTCTTTACCAAGAAAGTGGCGAGATGAAAAATAAAGATGAAAATTTCTGTTTCAAACTTTCACATAGCATCTTTTGGTTATAAAAACTTTAAAAATTCAAATCTTCATTTTGATTTTAAAAGGTTTATTATAAAAACGTATTATTTTTTTCCCCAAAATGACACTTTTTTTTTTTTTTTTCAAAATGCAATTAATCCATCAACATAAAAGTTATTTTTCATATTGAAAATACACAACAAAGTTGATTCACATATATGACAGCCTCTGAACTTTGCCAATATTTATCTTAAATACACACATTTGACTAAAAATACATTCAGCCGTCACTTCCAAAATGAATTCAACGGGTCATCTTGTTAATGTTATAAATTATTTGTCATTACCGATTAAAGAGTATCTGGCGCCACCGCACGGTTAAATAAACACATTTGCCGAGTACATTGGTATTAAAAAAGCCTTCAATGTTTACAGTGCGTGGAATGGAGCGCTGTGATTGGTTGAGCGGATATATCGCGTTCTGCAGAAAAAGGAGACGTTTGTCGCATTTTGGAAAGAAAGGGAGGAAAAATGACAGAATAACACGACGGATATCACATTTTGCGCAAAATTAATAAATGACTTTTCAATACCAACCGGATACAATACTGATTTTGGCGGAAACTCATTTTTTTTTAAAATGGCGTTTATCGCGTTTTGGAACCAAACTCTTCATTTTTTCTACTATAACAGCTTGTTCACTTTATGAATGATAACTATAATGATAAATATAACACTAGCTTGATAACTATAACGATAACGACAGTGATAATTTTAACGTTAACTGTAACAAAAACTGTAACGATACTATAACGATAACCAGTGAAAACTTTACTGATAACTATTCTGATAATTTTATAAAGATAACTATTGTGAAAACTAACAATATGCATCATGTCAACTACAGCAATAGTGATTAACGATAACTGTAACAATAACTAGTGATTACTATAATGAAAACTTTACTGATAACAATAAAGATAACAATGATAAAGTTAAGATAACTATACTGATAATGATGGTAATAACGATAGTGATAACTCTAACAATAACTATAGTGAATAATGACATAACTATGTGTTAATTAATGTTGTCAGTTGATTAAAAAATAGCTAATTAATCACATTTTTTTCTGTAATTAATCATTATTAATCACAAGTAATATAAAAATTTACAATATATTTTTATACTGTAATACATATTTTCAATTGAAAAGTAAGCAGGTGCTCTGATTGAAGGCCAGTATCACTGATGTCTAATAAATGGATTTTTCCCTCAATTTCGGGGGATAAAATGAGTAATTAAAGCCATTATCATTGCAGTATAACATTAATAGAGTTTTAATTTAAGTGACACATTAAACCCTTTATAATAAATGTCACATTTATCTGTGTTGATATATAGTGATGTTTCTGTGTCTGTCAGTTCACTTACTACGTTTATTTTGTGTATTAAGTTGTGTGTGGTGTGTTTTTCCAGGCCGTATGTCTACGCTGTCCACTCGGAACAGCCGGATACGTACGGACACCTCCTGGGCCCGCTGAGCAACGAGGTGAAACACACACACACACACACACACACACAGTTTACTTGCTGTTTCAGTGAAGATCAAGTTTCCAGAACAAACGAAATGAAATGAAATTCAAGTTTGAACTAAAGACTTGACTGTGTGTGAATTTGCTTCAGTAGTATTCCAGTAAAGTGTAAATTCTTCAGATCAGCAGTAATGACGTACTTTACACTCCTGCTCACACACAAACTCATAACAAACAGCCGTTTGAGAGAACACTGACTGTGTGTGTGTTGGGACAGCTGGATAACACGCTCAAGAAGATCGATAACATCATCGGTCAGCTGATGAACGGGCTGAAGCAGATGAACCTCCATCGCTGTGTGAACGTCATGCTGGTGGGCGATCACGGTACGTCTGCTATAATCTACAGTAGAGTCATAAATACATGAGATTCTGCCCTAAATCTCTCCGCTGATGTCCACGGGTCATGTGTTTGTGTTCAGGGATGGAGGAGTCTCACTGTGAACGAACAGAGTATTTGGGCTCTTACGGACTCGATGTTGATGCCATCACACTGATCCCAGGATCCTCCGGAAGAATCGGCCCCAAAACCGCCAACACACCGTGTGAGTTCACGCGTTTATCCAAGTTAAACTTATAAAAACTGCAAACTAACACTAAAATACAGTGTTTTAGACTATATTTATTCTCTTACGAACTGTTTGTTTCTTCAGCAATTTTGCTTACAAAGTATGGAGACTGAGTCATGATTTTACTCTGAATTTTACTCCAAATTATCTTGCAAAAACACATTTGAATGATGGTAAATTGTTTCCACAAGTAAAACTGAATTATTAAACCATTTTTTCTCCACCTAAAAACTTGACTGGTTACATCAGTTTCTCATTGAAGTAACTTTTTAAACTTAAATTGTGGAACATTAAAGTCACAGTTTTCACAGTTTATACAATTACACATGTACATCAGTTCATTATATATAAGTTCAGCTTTAAATTCAATAGTATTCTAGTGTAAATTCTTAAGTAATTTAGTACTTCAGTCTCAGAGGAATGAGAAAACCTTTACATGGCTGATTTTATTGACATATTTCTTCATGTTTCAGACAATCCGAAGGAGATTGTAGCTAATTTAACAGTAAGTATATGAAACACACAAAACCACTGCTGTGTTTGTCCATAGTGCATCATGTGACCTTTGACCTTTCCGGTTTCAGTGTAAGATGCCCAATCAGCACTTCAAGCCGTACCTGAAGCAGCACCTGCCCAAACGCCTGCACTACGCCAACAACAGACGCATCGAGGACGTGCACCTGCTCATGGACAGGAAGTGGCATGTGGCCATGTGAGTACCGCTGTGTGTGTGTGATGCCAGTTAGCTCCAGTTAGCAAGTCTATTATATGTCGACACTTTAGAAAAACTGAGTATTGCTGCATGGCATCTTTAAACAAGTGTTAGTAGTAATGCTTTAGTCGGTACTCTGATCATCATTCAACAACAGATACACTTTCTTCACTAAAAGCCGCAGACATTTAGAGGGAAATGTGCCACTCAAGTGATGTTTTTATGTTTTGTGTTTGAGAGCAGAACACCTGCTACCTGCGGCTATTTTGGAGATCATGGGTTTGACAACAAGATCAGCAGCATGCAGGTCAATCAATCAATCAATACGTTAATCCATATATCATAAATTCATTCTATCTGTCTGTCCATCTATGAAACTTTCCATTGTGTTTTTCTCGTAGACGATCTTTCTGGGATTTGGACCAAGCTTCAACTTCAAGACACAAGTGCCTGTCTTTGAGAACATTGAACTGTATAACGTCATGTGTGGTGAGAAAATCCTGACGTGTTTATTAATTAAAACAGTTTTAGATCATGAGAATCGTGATGATTCATGCCGCATCTGTGTGTTTAGATCTACTGGGATTGACTCCGGCCCCTAATAACGGGACACACGGCAGTCTGAATGACGTGTTGAGAAACCCTTCGTACACCCCCACACAACCAGAGGAAGTGACATCACCCACGCCTTTAGCCCCGCCCTCTGAAGTGACCCATGACCTGAGCTGTAACTGTGATGATGAGGTCAGTGACACACACACACACACACACACACACGTGTTCTCTCAGGTCAGTGTACTGAGTCTCTTCTCGTTCACAGAACAACATTGAAGAAAGTGCGCAGATGTTTCCTGCTGCGGCCGATGGACCGTCGAACAGTTAAGATCTGTTTCAGTTTCACACGCTCACATCCGTAATAACAGATCATGTGATGAAGAGATGAGGGACAGAAATAATACAATTACATAAAATAATTTGTTTTGTTTAAATGTATTATTACTGTATTATTATTTGTATTATTATTATTATTATTATTATTATTATTATTTGTATCTATTATTTGCATTTGTGTTGTGAATTTACTATATATATTTATATATATATAGTGAAAAAATTCACAAAAAAAATCTATATAATATATAGTTATGCTTTATATTTTATACTTTGTTTACAAATTTTGTTTTAGGAAAATTGGTCTTAATTAATTCTTTTATAATTTTTAATAACTCAAAACTGATTTATAAACAAACAAACAAACAAACAAACAAACAAACAAAACAACATCTTTGATGTACCCACGCAAAGATGATTGATATAAAACTGACATTACCCACAAAATCCAACCCAACAACTCAAATTATAAGTCATTATTATAAGCGTACCGTTTTATGTACTTGCTCAGTATGTAATTTCTGCTTATATTTATATGTACATTTATACATTTAACTGATGCTTCTATCCAACGCAACTTACAAAAAAGGTTTGTTAGGTGACTAGAATAGGTAGTAAGCTAGAGAAGAGAAATGCAGGGGGTTTTTTACCCAAAAAACCTTGAGAAATATACCTTTAACCTTTTTTATACAGTTTTTTTTATTTTGTTTTGTTTTCTCTATTGCATATTTTAGCAATCATCATAAAAAGCCGTTTTGAAATTGGAAATTGTGTTACTATGGAAATGATACTTTAAAACCTTTTAAGCTTCTCAGTTTTTGTAATATTATCTTTGGAACATAACTTGGTCAGACATGGCTTTGATTTTTCTAGCAATTTTTGTCCAAATTATTTTGCAAAATACTAATTGTGTATAAAATAAAAAATGTTTAGTTCAGTACATTTGCTTAAACTTTGTTACATTTTTACACTTTTATTTTTTGAAGTGTTTTCACTTCTGTGGTGAAAGTGTCTTCTTTAAAAAGAGACTATTCTAAAACTTTCATGAATTACAGTCATTTAAGTTCAGACCTGTGATCAAACAGAGCGGTGACGGTCAAAATATTATTTTTATGTCATATGTTAGTAAATGAGAAGTAATCTGATTGTCAAAGCAGAATAAATGAATGAATCTCTTGATCGTGTGTGTGTGTGTGTGTGTTTGTGTGCAGACGTCACGCACCTGCCGTTCGGCCGTCCAGCCGTTCTCTTCCAGACGTCGTACACACAGCTGTGTCAGTCGGATTACTGCAGCGGCTTCAGTCACGCCATCAACATGCCGCTGTGGACCGAGTTCACGCTGACAGCACAGGTGCATTAACGTTTACATGTGCACACATGTTCCTCTGAGCTGCAGTGTCAGTGTGTGTGTGTGTGTGTGTGTGTGTGCAGGTGGAGGTGGCGGCGATGTCGTCCAGTGAGTGTGTGAGAACAGATCCTCGTCTCGATCTCACACACACATGCAACACTTACAGCCAGGAGCCCGGCGTCACACACGCGTTCCTCTACCCGCCAGGTCAGTCACACGCTTCTGCTGTTCTTAGATGAATGAGATGATGTTTTAAAACACTGAAAGTAAAAAAGAAGCCCAGTGATGTCTGATTCAGTCAAGTCATCTTCATTTATATAGCGCTTTTTACAATACAGATGAAAATGTTTACTAATTTATATCACCAAAATGTACTTGTTTATTAAGTAAAAATTATAAGTAATTATAATTAATTACTTCATTACTTATAATTTATTAAATGCATTAAGACAATTGTTTTGAATTACAAGTTTTCTAAAATGTTAAATGTTTAAAAATGCAAAACTAAATATGCACTAATTTGCATAAAATTCCAGAAAATAAATCTGAACATTGGATGAAGCCAGGTTCAAATTTCTTGTTTGATCTTGTTGACATATTAGAATTAAATGTTTTTACTGAGGGGATTTTGGATTTGTTTTTTTATCACTCCATAAATCAGAAAATACTGTCAACAGACAGAAAAAAGACATTTTCACTGTGTTTTTAGGAGTAAAATGTTAAAAATATAATCAGGTGAATGATATATGAAAAATCCCCTCAGTAAAAACCTGCAGAATATAGGAAGGAAAAAAACTGTAAATTTTGGTGTATGTAAGTGCTGCTGAAGTGGAGAAAAAACTCAATTTGTGAAAGCCGCCTTTAAAGACAAGTATTATGGTTGAAATCTACAGATGCACATACAGTAGTGTAATGAAACAAACACTTCAATGTGTATTTAATGTTTTCTCTCAACTAGTTTGGAAGATCATTGGTTTTGTCAGTACTGTTGTGAATTCAAATGAGAAATGGCCTAGTTACGTGTGTGTTAATGACTGATGTTGATCTCTGGGCAGATTTCTCTGTTACGGCTGAATCCAGATATGATGCTTCTCTCATCACCAACACAGTTCCCATGTACCCCGCCTTCAAGAGTGAGTCCCACACTGCTGAAATAGTCTCAAAATTCATTTATTTACAAAATATGATTGACTGATTGACAAGTGCATGAGATAAAAACTGTGCAGCAGGTGCAGTTACTGCTAAAGCTTTGAGCGATCGGCTGGGTTGAAAACTCACATCTGATTGGCTAAAAAGAACATCCACTTAAAAATAAATAAAACACCTGGAGGAAGTTCTGAAAACAGGCACAAATCCAGAGCCATCCACACACACAACGATGATTGAGATTCAACAGTCAAAATCATCCAGAAATGTGCAAATGTACTTGTGTATTTATGATCAGTGCTGTGCATTTGTGATTATTTGTTATGCATGATTAATCATTTTAATAGTGAGCGAGAACCCGATTCTTGCTTATTTTCAGTGAGTATCCTATAGTAAACATAGTCGGTTATGTCTTAAGTGACGTAAACAGTCGAGAAAGACAACACGGACTATGATGTATTATTCTACATTTGATTACTTTATTCAATTTCTGTACCTGAAAACTACAGTTAGATACCTAAATAACATGAAAAGCACTGTTTATTTTATTTGAATCTTTGCTCTATTGTATTTATTTGTGCTGTTGGTTGTAGTTTGATTATTTTTGTTTTTATTTTTCTTTCTTTTATTTGACAGTAGTCCTTTTCCCCCTTAACATAGCACATACTGAACAGTACCAAACCCGTGATTCATTTGAACCGTTACAACCCAAAACTAAACTGTGTGTGTGTGTGTGTAGAGGTGTGGCGTCACCTGCAGAGAGTCGTGCTCAGGCGATACAGTCTGGAGAATAATGGTGTGAATGTGATCATGGGACCCATATTTGATCACGACCACGACGGACTGAGAGACACGGAGGAGAAGATCAAAGAGTGAGAATCACACACACACACACACACACACACACACACACACACAGTGTATATTTGTGTCTTCATGGAGTCTCTCCATTGACTTCTGTTGTCTAACTCTTTCCCCGCCACAGCCAGCATTTTTTATAATTTTCACAAAACTTTCATGGAAACTCTGTTATAAGATGCGTAATAGCGCCCCCTATCGAAAGCCAAAAGTTCTGTCAATGGTGGGGAAAGAGTTAATACTGACCTCATGACACTGTCTCCTAACACTAACCCTGACCCTCATGTTTTTTAAGTTTAAATTATTGTTAAATTATTAAATTAAATATGATTAATATAAAATTGTTATTTAATAATATAACATTTTATTTTTTAAATATAAATATTTATATCGATATAAATGTATATAAAAATATAATAAATATTTAATTTATATTTAAATATAATTCAATACTATTTTTTATTATTATTTAATAATATAAAATATTATAAATGTGTTATGTTTTTTCCTTGTGGAGACTGATTTCTGTTGTTGGCTTGCAGTGGGTCCGTCTGCAACCATGACCCTCATGTTATGTTTATTAACATGTCTATCCAGTTTAAATTATGTTAAATTAAATTATTATTTTAAATATAAATATTTACATACAGCTATGAAAAAAAATTAAGAGACCACTTAACTTCTGAACTTGGAGTGGTCTCTTAATTTTTTCCATAGCTGTATATATAACTTTATTATATATAATAAAGATAGTCTAATTTAACTATTTAAGTACTTAATTATATATTCAGATAATTAATTATTATTTAATTATAATTAATTATAATAATTCATTACAATTAATTAATTCATATAAAATATAAAATTTGTATGTAATATTTTATATCATTTAATAATATAAAATATTTTATTTTAAGAATAAGTGTTTATATTAATTTATTATATATATAATTTTGTCATAAATAAATATTATTCATTAATTATTATTTTAAATGCAAGTATTTATTTCTTTATAAATATATATATATACTTTAAATATTGAATTATATATTTAAATAGTTTATTAATGTAATGTAATGTAATAATATTTTATATAATTTAGATTTATAATAATATGGAATATGATTAAATGATTATGTTAATGAAGTTGTTTCTTGGTGGAGACTGTAACGCAGTTGTTCGTGTGTGTCAGGCGTGCGGCGGGCTCCGTCTACATCCCCACTCACTTCTACAGCATCATCAGCAGCTGTGAGGAACTCAACGACACGCTGGACGAGTGTGAGGGAGATCTGAGGGTCACATGCTTCATCCTGCCACACAGAGCGGACAACAGCGAGAGCTGCAACGTCAGTAACACACACACAGTGAATGAAATCATTATTCATAAAATAACTTTACGAATAAATGCAGTAACAACTGAATCCACACGTATGCTTAAACCAACTTATAAACGTGTTCAGATTACATTTCATCATGTGACACTGAAGACCGGATTGCTGTTGCTGAAAATTCAGCAGGAATAAACTACATTTTACAGTATATTTACATAGAAAACAGCTATTTTAAATAACTGTTATATATATACAGTATACATATGTTGTGAATTAGGCTGAAATGCTTCAGGAGACGTTCAGCATGTTTATTTATATAATGTAGCTCTAAAGGTTTGACCAGCAGATGGAGCTGTTTAGTCCATAGAAACCAGACCACAACAAACACACACACACACACACACACACACACACACACACACAGAGCTGTCATGTCATCTGCAGTGACATTGCTTTATGAATCAGCAGAATAAGGAGGGGTGTAATTTTTCTTGGAAATATCTGACATTTCTTTATGCAAACCTGGAAAAACAAAGGAAATAACAAAGTATTTCCACAGTTTGTCTGCAGTGACACAGGTGGTTCAGAAGCAGACGGGTCATTAGTGGTGAATCAGTTGTGACAGTGCAGTTACAGTAAAACAGCAGCTGCTTCACCTTTACACCACTTACACAACTCATCTGACTTTTTCTGACCCACAGAGTAGTTAGTCTGTTTGATGAGAAAGAGAAAATGTACTTTAATAATCCGTTCAACTGTAGCAGCGTGACACTGAGGAACAGCTGATGACGGCAGGGTTTGATGTTGACCAATCCGTGGAAAGGGCCGTCTATTGTGTTTATATAGATTCAGATGTTGTTGATCTCTTCTGAAGCTCTAGAGGAGACAAATGTGACATTACTGGGCTGTTTTCCACAGGAGAAACAGTGGAGGTGACTCTGACGTGTGATCAGTGTTCGGTCTTTCCTATGTTTCAGTAATGGTTAGATGTGAGTTGTGTAACTGATGTAAAGCAGACTTTACCAAATCATGTTATTTCCATTGTTTTTCCAGTTTGCATAAAGAAATGTCAGATATTCCCAAGGAAAGAAAAGTAGGCCACAGTTCCACAGTTTAATGCGGATCAGGGCAGTAAACGCATTTACACAGCAATTGCATAATGCGATTAATGTCTTAAACATAACATTTTGAATGCAGAAATATGAAATGAATGACAAAATGAAACAATACTTATGAAATATCGCCAGTAAGTTGCGGCAAGTCACTGTGTTAATGAACAAGTCACGGCACAGTTTGATGTTTTAATATTTAAATGTTTGAATATTTGAATGTTTTAATATTTTAATATATGAATGTTTGAATATATTGTGGCGGGGTGGAAGGATCACACGTCAAGGAGAGCTCAGTTTAAGGCCATGGAGGGTGGATTTTATTGGAAGACAAGTGTATACGTGAGTGGTGGGGGGTGCTCTTGCTTGCAGGAGTGCCCTCGGTCGTGTCCAGGTGTGGGTGAATCGTGGTGGTGCTCGTGGCAGTGCTGATTTGTCAAACACTGCTTTCTGGAACGGGATAGAGAGAGAACGTCTGCTGTCTCATGGAGAGGCTTCTCCCCCTTTGTCTGTGAGCATGCTGCTTATATGCAGGCAGGTTGATCAGCTGCAGGTGTGGCCGATCAGCCTGTGACGACCTGCTCCTCGTGAGTTTCCAGGGTCCTGGTCTGGCAGAATAATATGGGGTTAGTAGGGGAGACACAAGGGGCTGGTGGGGAGTGACCCCTGACAGACCTGCAAAAGCTGACCAAATCCGGGAGAGGCCGTTAGCGTTGGAGTTGGCCGCTCCAGCCCCATGTTGCACTACAAAGTGGAAGTCCTGGAGTGCAAGGAACCACTGTGTCACCCTGGCATTCGTGTCTTTGGCCCGGGCCATCCACTGGAGGGGCGCATGGTCCGTAACGAGGATGAACTTACAGCCCAGAAGGTAGTAGCGCAGCTCCAGGACTGCCCACTTGATGGCCAGGGCTTCCCTCTCCACGGTGGCGTAATTCTTCTTAGCTGGGGTCAGCTTCCTGCTGACATAAAGGACCGGATGCTCCTCACCTTCCTGAACCTGTGATAGGACAGCTCCAAGTCCTGTGTCAGAGGCATCCGTTTGCAGTTGGAAGGGGCAGTTGAAGTCCGGGGCTCGCAGGACCGGCTCCCGGAAGGCCTCCTCTGCTTCGGGTGTCCAACACACCTTCTCTGGCTGCCCCTTCCTGGTCAGGTCTGTCAGGGGGGCGTTAGGGAGGAGACGTTAGGGATGAAACAGCGATAATATCCTGCCAACCCCAAAAAGGCTCGTACCTGGGACTTTGTGCTGGGTTTCGGGGAGAAATGGACTGCTTCCACTTTTTTTTCTTGGGGCTTGATAAGGCCCCGTCCGACCTGGAAGCCCAGGTACTTCACCTCAGACAGGCCCAGGTGACATTTGCGGGGGTTGGCAGTGAGCCCAGCCCTACGTAGCTCCATTAGCACCCTCCGCAGACGGTCCAGGTGGTCTTCCCAACGTTCGGAGTGGATTACCACGTCATCCAGGTATGCTGCGGTGTAACACTGGTGGGGATGTCCACTGGTGGAGATGTCCATCATGGGCTGGAACGTGGCGGGAGCCCTGTGCAGGCCGAAGGGAAGGGTCCGGTATTGCCAGTGCCCACTGGGGGTGCTGAAGGCTGTTTTGGGCTTAGCAGATTCAGAGAAGGGCACTTGCCAATACCCTTTAGTGAGGGTATCCCGAACAGTACATATGGCAGCATGAGGTCCCAGTCTCACTTGTCTTCGGCTACCACTCGTCGCAGCATTTGTTTGAGGGTTTGGTTGAACTGTTCAACTAGGCCGTCCGTCGTCTGGTATACAGAGGTCCTCAACTGCTTTACCTTGAGGAGAGTGCACATGTCAGCCATTAGCCGGGACATGAAGGGGTCCCCTGGTCGGTCAGTATTCCGGCGGGGATGCCTACCCGGCTACAGAGCAGGAAAAGCTTGCGGGCGATGGACTTGGCGGTGGCCTTTCGAAGGGGCACTGCTTCTGGGTACCGGGTGGCATAATCAACGATTACCAGGATGTGTTCGTGACCCTGGGCAGACTTAGGCAACGGCCCAACTAGGTCCATCCCGATGCGCTCGCAGGGCACCTCGATGATGGGCAGTGGAATCAGAGGGCTGCGTGGAGGCATCCTCTGAGACGTTTTCTGGCAGGTTGGGCAGGACTGACAGAAACGTTTGACTTCGGCTTCCAGTCCCGGCCAGTGGAAGCAGTCACGGACTCGCTGGACAGTGTTAGCCGCTCCAAGGTGTCCGGCAAACGGGTGCAAGTGTGCCAACTCCATCACCATCTCCCCCCTTCGCTGCACAACACAGTAGAGCAGGCCGTTTCGGACAATGAAATGCAGAAGAGGATGGGGCCCCGGTTGTGTCTCCTTTCCCTCTACAACGTGCACTTGAGCCCAGCAGTGCTTTAGATGGTCGTCTTCCCGCTGTTCTTTGGCGAATGAACCACCTCTGGTCACCTGCTGATATAGGTCAAGGAAGAGGTTAGAATTATGCTGAGGGGACTCGCCACCTCTCCCGCTGTCCGAGGCTAGTAAGGCGGGGTGCTGACGGGCTTCTTTTGCTGGCCTTTTCCGACAACGGCTCCCTCTGGTGCTGAAAGGCTGTATGGCGGCGGCAAGCAGGCGGTCAAACCCTGGCCAATCTCTCCCAAGAAGGACGGGGACCAGTAGATCCTTCACTACCCCCACTTCCACCAGCCAAGCACTGGGGGCAGCCGAGATGGTCACTCTTCGGGTCGGTACGTGTCGTGTGTCTCCGTGCACGCAAGTGATCGGAAGGGAAGCCTTGGTTTCCCCACGGGGGGCGAGGATGCGGGAGTGCACCAGGCTGACTGCACTGCCGGAGTCCAGTAGAGCCGAGAACGGGTGGCCATTAATCTTTACCTCCACTTCTGGAGCCCCCACGGGCAGGTCACAGTGCACAATACAGCCTACCAGCCACGTTCGTGCGGGAGACGTGGGAATCTCTGTTGGCATGGGTTTGTCCCTCGGAGCGGGAGCCGTTGGCCTGACTACTGGTCGAAGCGTGCCCTCCAGTGCGCGTCGTTCCTGGACCACCCTCCGGGGAAACGGCGACACTCGCTCCCCAGCATCCCGGTGTTGGGTAGCATCCTCCAGCTTCACGGCCTCTACGAGTTCGGCAATGGTGGCGGGATTCCGCATCCCAACAGCTTGACGGTGAGTCCTCGGGAGAGCACGGAGGAATCAGTCGATGACGACGCGCTCCACTACCTGGGCAGCTGTGGGCTCCTCATCCAGTAACCAATGTCGAGCGAGACGGGATAATTCGGCGGCTTGGGCTCGGGCTGGGAGGCGGGGTTTGTACTCCCAATCGTGGATTTCATCCATGACGGGGAGGAGCAGTCGCCTGGCAGAGGGGAGACTAAAACAAACCAAAAAAAAAACAAAACAAAAGAATGGTGAGTTGCAGGGAGGTTGCTTGTCTGTGCTTGTCCACTAATTTGCCCGCATTCTCCACCAGTGTGGCGGGGTGGAAGGATCACACGACAAGGAGAGCTCAGTTTAAGGCCCCGGAGGGTGGATTTTATTGGAAGACAAGTGTATACGTGAGTGGTGGGGGGTGTCCTTGCTTGCAGGAGTGCCCTCGGTCATGTCCAGGTGCGGGTGAATCGTGGCGGTGCTCATGGCGGTGCTGATTTGTCACACTGCTTTCTGGAATGGGATAGAGAGAGAACGTTAGTCTGCTGTCTCATGGAGAGGCTTCTCCCCCTTTGTCTGTGAGCATGCTGCTTATATGCAGGCAGGTTGATCAGCTGTAGGTGTGGCCGATCAGCCTGTGACGACCTGTGAGCAGGTGCTCCTCGTGAGTTTCCAGGGCAACGCTGATGTGCACTCAGGACGCTCGTCACAATATTAATTTTTTAACATTTGGATGTTTGAACATACTAATATTTAAATGTTTGAATATTTGAATGTTTGAATATTTTAATATTTTAATATATGAATGTTTGAATATATAATTTTTTTTAACATTTGGATGTTTGAACATACTAATATTTAAATGTTTGAATATTTGAACATTTGAATGTTTTAATATTTTAACATATTAAATATGTGTAATATTTGAAAGTGAATATGTGAACGTTTTAATATTTAAATGTTTGTATGTTTAAACATTTGAATATTCAAACAAAACATTTAAATGTTTTAATATTTTAATATTCGAACATTTTAATTTTTGAATGTTTGAGTATTAGAACGTTTGAATGTTTTAATATTTTAATTTTTGAATATTTAAAAGTTTTAATATTTAAATGTTTCAATGTTTGAACATTTAAATGTTTGAATATTTGAATAATTGAAAGTGTGTATATGTGAACTTTTTAAAAAAATGAATGTTTGAACATTTTAATGTGTAAATGTTTGAATATTTAAAAGTTTTAATATTTAAATGTTTCAATGTTTGAATATTTAAATGTTTGAACATTTAAACGTTTGATTAATTGAATTCTTAACCCATAATAATCAAAATGAGTTTTTTCTTTTGGTTCTGTTTTTTTTTTTTTTTTTTTTTTTAGTTTTAGTTTTAGTTTTTTTGTGAAATACAGGAAAGAACTTCCTCAAACCATTTTGTGTCATTTGTAATGAAACCCTGTTGTTTCCCCGTAGAGTTGGGAGGATGAGTCGCGCTGGGTGGAGGATCTGCTGAAGTTACACACGGCACGCGTGCGAGACGTGGAGCTCCTCACGGGCCTGGACTTCTACCGCTCCACCGCGCTGCCGTACACACGCGTGCTGGCGCTCAAAACACACATGCGGACCTTCGACGACGACGTCTGACGTAACGTCTGACACCACCGCACCTGACGCTCTCACTGTATAGTTTTATACATTGTGTCATATTTATTATTCACCTTCAAACTAATAATGATGAAACCGTCTCACTGCTCACAACACACACCGACAGCTCCACTTCCTCACGTCCAGAAACGTGCCTTCACGCCATGTCGGGATTACCGGAGATTCCCTCTTACAGCCGCGGTGGCTTCAGCATGAAACATAGTTCAGTAGTTATTTCGCAATATATTTAGTAGAATTGATTTTTGTTAATCTCTCAATAATGCAAGATTAATAAATGAAAGACATACGATACAGTCACTATAGCACAGATCTGAATAACCATCTAATGCACGCCAAATAAACAAGTTTATTAATAATGCATTTGCATAATGACTTGGTAACACTTTACAGAAGGTTCCATATGTTAGCATTAGTTAACATGAATTAACTATAAATAATACTTCTGCTGCATTTATTAATTTTGCACTGCAAAAAAAAAGTATTTCTGTCTTGTTTTCCAGCACAAATATCTAAACATTCTTAAATCAAGATTCATTTACTGGAGAAAGCATTAAGAAGATATTAAGACTTGATTAATTCTTTGAATTAAGTTAGACTCCATCTGCAGATATTTTTCTAAGAATGTTTAGATGATTTCACTAGTTTGTTATCCAGTGGGATCTTACTGTGAAGTGTTTCCTTGTGTTGCTGTTTGTCTGTTGATGACTGAAATTGCACAGATTGATTTGGTGTTAATGGTGTTGTCATAGAAACACTTTTTATCAAGTCTGAGGTTGTCATTTAGTAATTATGGTAATTACGATGTGGCGTGAACGCAGCATAAGCACAGTGTGTGTGTGTGTGTGTGTGTGCGTATGTGTGTGTGTTTGTAGTATTTGTCCTGCTAGTTTCTTTCTGTCCACTCTGGATTGGTCTTTAGCACGTGAAAATATGAGGAAACAAGTGTGAACGGTGAATTTGTGCGCGTTTAGTGATAGTGAATCACTGCTTCCTATTGTTGGCAGAAGTCATGTGACTTATGATTCTGAGCGAGTGATGCTCCGTCTTACTAATGAGTGTCGTTAATGATTTCGTTCCATCAATAAAATTCTTGAACTGTCAGTAAAACATGATGTGTCACATGTTGCTGTTCACGTGTGTGTGTGTGTGTGTGCGTTTCACTCTCTGCCCTTTTTATTAGCAGAATAAAACACAGATAATGCGTGTGATACTCAGCAGCAGTCAATCATTAACAGTGACGTGTTTCTCAGTATCGCCTCATATTCTTTACAGTTTATTCTCACAAAACACGCTGTATTTACTCTGATTATGATCACGATTATGATTATTATTTCAGCTCATACACTGAATAAACATTGGGTGTAGGATTTACTTGAAAACAATTTTCCCTCAGAAGTTGCTAGTAAATTTTACAAGTAATGACAAAGAAACAGCAAGTAACATTGAATTAATGTGAAGATTTGAAGTAGAAAAATTGAAATAATAATTTATATAATAAATAAATAATAATTTTCTTGTAAAACATACTTCAATAATCTTTGCTTTATTTACAACTTTGAAAAAAGTTTATTTATTGAGGGAATGTTTGTGAACTCATAAACTCATCACAGGACTGTTTAGATCGTAGATTATAGATGTTATAAATGTTGTGATTCACGAATGCTCTGGAAAACACACCTGAGGTCAAAAAAATGAAAGTGTAAAAAAGTTATAGAAGTTTAATGCAGTACTTTATAGTAAACTTAAACATTTTTATTTAACATAAAATATTTAATTTACAAAATAAGTTGGACTCTAAAATTGCTATAAAGTCAAAGTCGCATGTCTAACCAAAATTTGAAGTTGATAACAAGAAAATTAAAGTAGCTCTAATTTATGATGATTACTAAAATTATTTTTGTCAGCTGCTCCTTTATGCCAGTAAACATGATTCTGTTAATGTGTGAATATGAGTGTGTGTGTGTGTGTGTGTGTGTGTGTGTGTGTGTGTGTGTGTGTGTGTGTGTGTGTGTTATCAGCTACAGAGTACAGAGTTCACACACACACTCTTACAGAAGGTCTGACAGTGTGCGAGTGTCTCAGTTTCTTCTGGACGTCACAATGGACTTCAAGAACAAGAAGAAAAAGAAGGTTCTTCTGGTGAGTTGAGACTCTTTTCTGCTCTTTACCAGTAAATCTGTCCTGTAAGATCCTACGGGATACGGTTAATTATTCCTGTAGGATCATCTGTTTCTGTGGAGGATCAGTCAGATGATGAACAACGTGAAGCGCTCATGTTGCATCACATCCTGAGTCTGTTTGTTCATTCATACACATATAAACATCAGGAGGCAGACGGCCTGTAAATGTTTAAAAGTAAAATAAACATAAAATTAATTTATGCTGTATAATTAGTCTTGGCTTGTGTTTAAAACAAATAAATATATTGATTCTTCTGACTCCACTGACAGAGATTTGTTCTTGTTCAAAACTCAATTTTGATGCACTTCTCATGAAACAAGGTTTAATATCTTCAGTCGTTTCTCTTCTCCAGTAAATGTATCTTGCTTTAAGAATGTTTAGATATTTGTGCTGGAAAACAAGACAATGAAAGTATGAAATCCATCCACAGATGAAGAGTCAAAATACAAAGTCTGAACTTTTGTACTGTGTCATTTCATTTTTATGGACACGTAAACCTGACGACGTTTGTGTGATAAACAAGAATGATCCACGTCCATCTGTCATATTATCATTATATAGTGTATTATTTAAATTATGAAATGCAAGTATGTTGAGTTTGTGAATTAGATTAAATGTAATTTGTAAAAATAAAATAATAATTGTGTATATATATATATATAGAAATTCAATTAATAATTTTATTTAGTTTAATAATAATTGTGTTCAGACAGATAATTTAAAGAACAAAGAAATGTGACGCTGCGACAGACGATGTGAAATATTAAAACGCAACTCTTTTTGATTATGATACTTTGACATTCTGATCACTAATTTAAAGGTACACTATGTAACTTTTTGTTGAAAATTTCAGCAACAAGTCAAAACACCATCAATTCTTCTAAAAGTGTGTTTGTCTTACTCTGATTCACTGTGGTAAGCCTGTTGTAAGTGTTATGGTTTTCATGGGAAATTGTGTACATGTGTCTCGCCCAAGCTTGTCTCGTCATATCCGTAAATAAAGAGCGGTTGCTGTGGTTACTGTGGCGCGTGTCTGGTGTGGGAGTGGCTCAGGTCAGCGTGCGAGCGAGAAAGGTTGTCATGGAGACGCACCAATCTATGTTTTTAATCAACTGACTTACAAATAGAAAGACTAATCTAAACAGTTTGTGCAAATGACTCATGTTCTGCAGATTCCTCATAAGTCTCTGAATGATCATATAATAATACTGTTTTACAGTCTTGTACATGTTCATTTAGTCTTTGTTGAGTACTTTAGTACTAAAGTTCTTGTTTTGACTATACTTGCAAGGACCAGATGTCCTCACTTATATTGTGAAATACTTTCACAACCCACTAGCGAAGACATTTGACTGGTCCTCACTAGTTAAAAAGGCTCAGAAATCATGTTTCTGTGATGGGTTTAGGAGTAGGGGTTGGGTTAGGTGATGATAGAAAATATCATCGACTTGATATAAAATCAATGGAAGTCTATGCAATAGACTCACTCACTAAGATAGCAAAACAAACGTGTGTGTGTGTGCAGCTGGCGGTGCTGTTGGCGGTGTGTGTGCTGGTGATCATTCTGGGTTTGGGTTTGGGTCTCGGTCTCCAGCTGCAGGACTGCAGGAATAAAGGTAAGAAACAAACACAGTTACAAGAAAGACGTTACACAGTATATTTTGCTCATAGAAAATTATGTAAAATTATTGTAAAGCAGTTATTTTCACTATTGGCAATCAGCCAAGGGCTGATTCTATCCTGTCAATCAAAAGGGTGGAAAAATGTGTCAAACTGCAAATCATACTGTGTGTGAAGAAAATCTCTCTTGTGTTGAATTTAGGGCAAGTTAAGGCGAAGCTTTGACAGTTAAAAATCAGTGATGTTAAAGCTCTGTTTGACCCTCTGAATCACCCGTAGTTCAGGTTTGCAGGTCTGCGGTGTTTCCTTATAACAAACATTTGTTGCGCCTCACATCCAATAATCACAAAGAGATTCATGCTTGTTACTTTGTTACTTGCTTTCAAATTCTGTCTAATCATGAAATTCAAACAGCGAATGGCGTTTTGACGTGACAGATCGCTGTAGTGTCTCCGTCTCTTCCTCTTAACTACATCTCAAAAACATGCATGAACATCAGAAGGTATGTTGAAAGATACAGTACAACTTACTGGACTGAATCATGCCTTGTGTGATCAATTAATCAGTGTTTCGACTGCAGAAAGACATCAAGAAAACAACTTGTGAACGACAATTATATAAACAATACATATTATATAATAATGTAAACAATAAGCTATAAAAACACTAGAGAG
This sequence comes from Ancherythroculter nigrocauda, assembly GCA_036281575.1. Lineage (NCBI taxonomy): Eukaryota > Metazoa > Chordata > Actinopteri > Cypriniformes > Xenocyprididae > Ancherythroculter > Ancherythroculter nigrocauda. Next base: position 420,416 of record VTFQ01000311.1, read on the forward strand.
GGGATGATTTACTGTTTGAATAAATTTGTCATGAAGACAAAGTGTTTATGAAAAATAACAGCAGAGTTGTATATAAATATTTTAGTTCCCTTTCGTGGGAACTATCGACGCTACGTCGGATGACGTGATGGGAACCCTCTGTATTTTGTGTTCGTGAAGCACCTCTGTATCCAACCAATGAAAAGACGTGATGTCAGAGGCGGGTGACGTCACGGATCAGGAAGCTATAAAGCACACCTGAACACAAAGCACGCCAGCTTCTGTTGTCTTCAGCAAGCGCTCTCTGTATCTCGTTTGTCTTATTTATTGTTTGTCTGTCTGATATATTCACACAGTGATCTCTTCGTCAAGAGGACAAGAGTTTCAAAGCACAATAAAAAAAAAAAGACATATAAAGAGAAATATTATGGCGGAAAAGCAGCAGTTCAAAAAGTGTGTTCCTCCCTGCCCACGCTTCATTGTGGAAGGGGATACACACGACATGTGTGTAAAATGCCTGGGGGTTGAGCACGCACAGGCGGCTCTCGAGGGAGCCGTCTGTGTGCACTGTGAGCGGCTCACCCTCAGAGTGCTGCGATCGCGTGGTTCACAGATGGATCTAGCGGAGGGGGAAGAGACGGGCCCTGCCTTATCGCTTCCCTTACCCGCTAGACCCAGTGTCTCTCCTTTGGTGGCGGAAGCACGCGTAGCGGTTTCTTCCCCCCGAAGAGAGGCACCGATGCTCAATATATCTTCCTCCGAGGAGGTTGATGTAGAGAGTGTCGATGATGTACCGCCAGCAACATTACCGGCTTATGAGGAGCTATTAGAGGTAGTGACCAGGGCTGTTGAAAAGTTGAATATAGAATGGCCTGTGGAGAAAGCCGAGTCCAGAGTAAAGAGTAAACTGGACGAACGCTTTCTTCCCCCTCGGTCACTGCCTCAGCGCCGGGGTCTCCCGTTCTTTCCCGACCTCCATGCCGAGGTGTCGAGGTCGTGGAAGAGACCCGTACAGTATCGGCTGTACAGCCCGCAGACATCGCTGTACAGCAATATTGTTGGCCTAAAAAATCATGGCTATGGGGCGATGCCTCGGGTAGAGGAGACGCTTGCGAGCCATCTCTCGCCCGAGACCGCGTCGTCCCTTAAGACTCCGGCGCTGCCCACCAAGCCTCTGAAAACTACATCCAGCTTGGTGGGTAAGGCTTACTCGGCAGCAGGTCAGGCGGCGGCATGCCTTCATACAATGTCTATCCTCCAGGCATATCAAGCCGACCTGCTGGGGGAAATTGATCAGAGCGGGGAAGCGTCCTTTGAGGCGATTCACGAACTGCGTAAAGCCACAGATTTAGCTCTCCGGGCCACCAAGGAGACGGCCAAATCCATCGGCCGTTCTATGGCAGCCCTGGTGGCCACGGAGAGGCACCTATGGTTGAATCTGTCTGATATCAAGGAACGTGATAAAAATACGCTCATGGACGCGCCGCTGTCTCCTGATGGCCTGTTCGGCGACGCAGTGTCAACAGTCGTCGACAGGTTTCAGGAGTCACGTAAACAAACGGCGGCGTTCTCTAAAGTCATTCCCCGCCGCGCTCATCCCCCCGAGGCTGCTGGGCGGGAGCAGCCTCGGCCGACAGCCAGCTCCTCAGCAACATCCGCGCACAGAGCGCAGCAAAAAAGCCAGTGTCGCCTCCCGTACTCCCCCACGCAGTGCCTGGGGACCGGGACGGGCGGCACAGGCGAAGCCTTCCGGAGGTAGGGCGGATCTGAGGACCGTCATTATCTCCCGGAAGGCTTCAAAGAAGAAGTCCTGAGACTAGTGTCACAGGATTTCTTGAGGGCAGCCCCCTCCGGGAGGATTCGGATATCGGGTCCTCCTCGGTGCCCTCAGGGGACCGTTCTGCCAACCCTGCCACCAAGTGTGAGTCAGGGCGCAGCGGTCTCCACCGATCCTCCGAGGGGGGTCGGTCAGCACGTGATTCGCCTGTCTGCCGGTGCGCCGCGTCAGATGGACGAGCCAAGTGCTCAAAAAACACCAGAGACCAGTCTCGAGAGACTGGTTCCCTTAGTAGAATATTTGGAAGAGTGGGAAAATCTCCCGAATGTTTCGAAGTGGGTGCTGCTCATGATAGAACAGGGCTACAGAATTCAGTTCGGTTCACGACCGCCCAGGTTCAACGGGGTGCTTCCCACGGTGGTAACCCCAGAGCAGTCTCTGGTGATGGAGCAAGAAGTAACGACGCTTTTGCAAAAAGGGGCTATAGAAAGGGTTTCCCCTCCCAGCAAAATGTCGGGCTTTTACAGCCGCTACTTCATTGTTCCGAAGAAGGATGGAGGGTTGCGTCCGATCATAGATTTACGTGTGCTAAATCGATCTGTAAAGAAGCTGAAGTTCAAAATGCTTACACTCAGACAGATCATCCCTCAGATCAGGTCCGAGGACTGGTTTGTAGCGATAGATCTGAAAGACGCATACTTTCATGTATCCATCCATCCTTCACACAGGAAGTTCCTCAGGTTTGCTTTCGGGGGCGAAGCTTACCAATACAGGGTTCTTCCGTTCGGCCTATCCCTCTCACCCCGCACGTTCACGAAGTGCGTGGATGCAGCGCTGGCTCCGCTGAGACTCCAGGGCATCCGCGTGCTGAACTATATCGACGATTGGTTGATATTAGCTCAAACAGAACAATTGGCAGTTCAACATCGAGATGTTGTTCTGTCGCACATGAAGAGGCTTGGGCTGAGGCTCAATGCCAAAAAGAGTGTGTTGGTCCCGAGTCAGGTTGCAAACTACTTAGGTGTAATCTGGGATTCCACCACGATGCAGGCGCAGTTGTCCCCTGCTCGTGTGAATTCCATTCTCGGGGCCGTGAAAGGGGTGAAGTTAGGCCAGTCACTCACTGTAAAACAGTTTCAGAGACTGGTGGGTCTGATGGCAGCTGCGTCCAACGTTATTACTTTTGGCCTTCTGCACATGAGACCCCTACAGTGGTGGCTCAGGACCAAGGGGTTTTCCCCAAGGGGAAATCCTTTTCGCATGATCAAAGTCACGCAGCGATGCCTTCGTGCTCTGGTCATGTGGAAGAAGCCTTGGTTCCTAACCCAGGGACCCGTGCTGGGGACTTCTGGTCGTCGTGTAATGCTTACGACAGATGCTTCCCTCACGGGCTGGGGGGCGATCATGAGTGGCCGCTCAGCTCAGGGTCTGTGGGAGGACCATCAGCGCTCCTGGCACATAAATCGGCTGGAGATGATGGCGGTGTTCCTTGCACTAAAACACTTCCTCCCCGACCTGAGAGACCGTCATGTGTTGGTCCGCACGGACAACACTACGGTGGTCTCGTATATCAACCATCAGGGGGGTTTACGGTCTCGCCCATTATCAAAGTTGGCCAGCCGCATCCTCCTCTGGTCCCAGGGGAAGCTCCTCTCGCTGAGAGCAGCTTACATCCCCGGGCGGTTGAATGTGGGAGCGGACGCCCTGTCGAGGCAGGGCGCGAGACCGGGGGAATGGAAACTCCACACCGAGGTGGTGGAGTTGATATGGAAAACTTTCGGTCGAGCTCAAGTCGATCTCTTTGCCACAGAGGAGTCAGCTCAGTGCCCTCTGTGGTACTCACTTCAGCACCCAGCACCTCTAGGGCTGGATGCCATGCTACAGACGTGGCCGAGGCTACGTCTGTATGCATTCCCCCCAGTCTCAATGCTCCCGGGAGTTCTGGAAAAGGTTCGCCAGGAGAAGGTCGACCTAATATTGGTGGCCCCTTACTGGCCGACCAGAATATGGTTTTCAGACATAATGTCTCTACTGCACGGCTCTCCCTTGGAGCTTCCTCTCAGGCAGGATCTCCTGTCTCAAGTGGGCGGCACGATTCTCCATCCCCGCCCAGAAATGTGGAAACTGTGGGCCTGGCCCCTGAGGGGGCAAGGCTCATAGAAACTGGTCTCCCAACCGAGGTTGTGGAGACCATCCTTCATTCCAGAGCTCCCTCCACGAGGAAGTTGTACTTATACAAATGAAAGTGTTCTCTCTGTGGTGTGAACAGCATAATTTGGACCCGGTCCATTCCTCAGTCTCAGACGTGCTTCGGTTCCTTCAGGAAAAGTTCTCGGAAGGTTTAACCCCTTCCACGCTGAAAGTATATGTGGCCGCTATTTCGGCTCATCATATCCCTGTAGGGGGCTCCTCGCTGGGTCGAGACCCCCTAGTAGTACGCTTCCTCCGTGGTGCACTCAGGTTGAGGCCTGTGGTGCGCACAAAGACCCCGACCTGGGACCTCACTATTGTGCTCCAAGGGCTGGCTGAGGCTCCCTTCGAGCCAATAGAAGAGGTGTCAGACAAGTTCCTGACACTCAAAACTATCTTTCTCTTGGCCGTCTCTTCTCTGAAGAGAATTGGTGATTTACAAGCGCTGTCAGTCGCTCCATCCTGTCTTGAGTTCGCGCCTGGTATGGTGAAAGCCTTTCTACATACCAGGCCGGGATATGTTCCAAAGGTTCCGACGAGGGTCCCAGGCCCCATTGTACTGGAGGCTTTCTGCCCGCCTCCTTTCACAAATGTGGATCAGGAAAGAAAGAATCTGCTTTGCCCTGTAAGAGCACTAGATGCGTATGTCCACAGAGCTGCCCTGTGGAGAAAAACAGAACAATTGTTTGTGTGTTATGGGTCCCCTAAGAAAGGGGGCCCAGCATCTAAACAGCGGATGAGCAAGTGGGTGGTCGAGGCCATCTCACTTGCGTATGAGACGGTGGGGCGCCCGTGTCCTTTGATGGTGCGGGCTCACTCCACGAGAGGTATGGCCGCGTCCAGAGCTCTTCTGTCTGGTGTCTCTATGGACGACATTTGTGGTGCGGCTGGATGGTCATCCCAGCACACCTTCATCAGATTTTATAATCTTCATCTTAATATCACTCCGGGGGCCAGGGTGCTACGAGATAGCAGCCAGGCACTTGGAGAGACGGCGTAGTTGGGATTGCGTTCCCATCACGTCATCCGACGTAGCGTCGATAGTTCCCACGAAAGGGAACGTCTCGGGTTACGAGTGTAACCCTTGTTCCCTGAGTAAGGGAACGAGACGCTACGTCACGTGGCCGTATCTCCCGCATACCTGGTGCGCTTGCTTCAGACAACCTACAGAAGCTGGCGTGCTTTGTGTTCAGGTGTGCTTTATAGCTTCCTGATCCGTGACGTCACCCGCCTCTGACGTCACGTCTTTTCATTGGTTGGATACAGAGGTGCTTCACGAACACAAAATACAGAGGGTTCCCATCACGTCATCCGACATAGCGTCTCGTTCCCTTACTCAGGGAACAAGGGTTACACTCGTAACCCGAGACGTTTTTTTAATGGAATTATTATATCTAAAAATAAAGCGTAGTTGAATATATTTGTAACCTCTAATATTATATTAATGTTCCAAATGAGAGGATCCCTGTATCATTTACAGCATTATTTGGGGGAGATTTTTTTTCTTTAAGAAAATCATCAGTATCAGCAGGTAGAGATGCACCGATATGAAAGTTTTGGCTGATACCGATATCGATAATTCTTTCTATTTGAAAGCCGATAACCGATATATTGCCCAAAAAATCTAAATAATTTTTTAAATATAATTTCTGAGAGCCTGATTACAAAAACTAAAGTCTCACCATTAAAATCCATATCCCAAACACACAAATGTAATCTTCTCATTATAATTTTATGTAGCCTGAATTGCTAGAAAATCAAAGCCATACGTCTTAATAAGTTGATATCACAAAAGTTGAGAAACACAATGTCCAATTCCAAAACATTTTCGCAGGATAAACATTGGTTAATTTGTAAATAATAAAAAAAAAACCTACAATAATAATTGCATTTGTTTCATAATTTGATGAAAAATGGCTTTGATTAATATATTACAATATATAACTATAATGAGTTTTTTTCTTGTATTGATTTTGTAGTGATATAATGATTGAGGCTGTATTACTTTTTGAAATGACCATGTTTGCTAAGCAGACAGGATATGATTCTGAGTTCAGATGTTTCCTCTGACGTGTGTGTGTGTGTGTGTGTGTGTGTGTGTCAGACGTGTTGCCGTCCTGCAGGAATCGTTGCTATGAGCCGTTCGATGCCGCTCCTGCCGCCTGCCGCTGTGACAGACAGTGTGTGGACACTGGCAGCTGTTGCCATGACTACAAGGACATCTGTCTCCTGCCCGGTGAGTGGCAGTCTCACACTGATCATGTGACTGTGTGTTATCTGAGCGCTGTGTAAACATCTTCACAAGTTACAGCAGGCTGAAGCAGCAGGTCTGGCAGATACTCAACTAATAAACACAGCAGTTCTTCCTCAGTATTTTTGTCTTGACTTCCGGTGTAAATATCTAAACTTCTTAAAAGTCATGCTTGTGCAGGAAATGTGTCTTGATGAAAGAATGTTTAGACAGTTATGCTGAGGAAGAACATCATATTTTGCAGCACACTCAGTTCAGTTAATGATGAATGTTTTCTAAATGAAGTTGTTGGATTACTCACTCTGAAAGCATCTGATAAATGTGGATGTAATCGACCAGCCTTTCCCAGAACATTCGTCTCATTCATTCATTGTCATTGATATTTTTGAAACATTTTGAACAATGAACACAATTAAGGGTAATCATGACAAATATCAGACATACAATGTAACATTTACTGTCAGTTCATGTCTGATATTTGTCATAATTGCCAACTCTTTCTCTTGAAAAACTGTAATAGATCTAACTGGACATTTCATGTCATTTCACAGTAAAATACTGTTAAATGTTCTTAGTCACTTCCAAAAAGCATGGAAATCATCTTATAATTTACATTCCCAGAATTCTCTGTGTGACAGCTCACATTTGATGATTTTCATGGAAATGACTGTACATTAGTGTTTTATGTTTTAAATGAATGTTTACCGCATTACTTTAGTGTTTTTGTGTTTCCCTGGATGACATTGTGCACCATCTCTATTTTCATCTTCAAACTTATTTCTATAGTGCATTAACATGTTTCAGGAAATCATGATGTTAATGTTTATGATATCTTAACTTCTCGATGCCTCATCTCTGCTTGAGGAAAAGCTGCTCGTGATGAACTTTGTCTTTCTCTTTATCGCCTGCGTTTTTAACATTTGTCACTATATTATAAAGCCAAAAAAACAGATTTTAGTCATTTTATAAGTACACAGTAGTTAAGGACACCTAATATAAAGTGTGACTTTAAAACTGAAAAACATTTTTCAGTACAAACTGAAATAATTTAGTGATGTTTGTGGTGTTCCAGCTCAGAGCTGGGACTGTACGACTGTGCGCTGTGGAGAGACGCGCCTGTCGGACAGTAAGTGTCACTGTTCTGACGACTGCATGAGCGCCGGAGACTGCTGCTCAAACTACAACAGCGTCTGTAAGGGTGAGTCTCTGCCTCAGTTTGGATTCGGGTTTGTGTTTTACTTAAACCACACATGCATTCTCATGAGACTGAAATAAATAAAGAGTATTTCAGTCTTTCTACTTCAAAATTTCATGTTTAATTCAATGTGTTACATGCCATTTGTGTGTGGATTGTGTGTTTGTGATGCAGGAGACACGCAGTGGGTTCAGGATGAGTGTGTGGACATGAGCGCAGCCAAATGTCCTGCCAGGTGACACACACACACACACACAGTGACTCAAATTAATCACTTGAAACACTACACCACTAAATCAAATGATTATAAATCAATAAAATGAATCACTGCACGACATCATGGCAGATTTGATCCTCTGACAAATATATTTCTAGGAAATCTTTGTGGGGTCATTTCATAGGAGTAATGGTTTTTATACTGTATTTTCTCTCCTCCCACACTACTCCTAACTAACCATCACAGGAAACTGTGCACACTTTTACTTTCTCATAAAAACTCATTCTGTGTGATTTATAACCCTTTTGAAAAGTGGGGACATGGAGGAATGTCCTCATAAATCACCCTCTCCTTGTCATACCCATGTCATTATACACATTTGTGTCCTGATATGTCACAAAAAACACACACACACACACACTCAGTAGTTTTATTGATGTGTTTGTTTGTGTAGTTTTAAGAGGCAGCCGCTGCTGTTGGTTTCTCTGGATGGTTTGAGAGCCGAATATCTGCAGATGTGGGGCTCACTAGTGCCAGTGCTGGACAAGATCAGTGAGTCAAACACACAAACACACTCATTTAATGCACCGAATCGCAGTATTAAACTGTATTGTGCATGTGTGTGTTGTTCAGGACAGTGCGGTACGTCCTCACCCTTCATGCAGGCCGTGTTCCCTAGTAAGACTTTCCCTAACCACTACTCCATAGCCACGGTGAGTCATGAGATACTGACATATAAATATCGAAATCTGCCAATAATATGTCTTAGTAAAATTCTCAGATTTATGATCAAATCTCATAAATCAAAGTGATCCAGTGATGACTGAGAGATGAACAAATAAACCTGATGATCATGATTTTTATAATAAATGATGTCTGGATAATCAAGTAAACTGCAAGGCCTTGTGGGTGAAGGCATCTGCAGAATGAGTGAATATGAATGTGTAGGTGTGTGGTGCAGGAAGTGATGTCAGAGGTGTGTTGTCATGTGCAGGGTCTGTACGCCGAGTCACATGGGCTGGTGGATAACAACATGTACGACCCCGTGTTCGACGCCTCCTTCAGTCTGTCCAACAGTGAGAAAAACAATCCCAGATGGTACCAGGGACAACCGGTACAAACCCACACACACACACACACACACACCTGTACTGACCTCTGACCCCTGACCTCTGACCTCTGCCCGCAGATCTGGAACACGGCCATGTATCAGGGGCTGAAAGCCGGAACGTTCTTCTGGCCGGGATCCGATGTGCCCATAAATGGGAGTTTCCCAGATATCTACATGAATTACGACGGGTTAGTTTACGCCACACACACATAATGCCGTGTAGTCGAGCAGAACGTGAGTCTCAGCAGGGCGGTCTGTGCGTCAGATTCGTTCTGATAGTATAAACACGGTGTTCTGTGATACGGTCGAGAGATTCTTCACAGCTGGAGATCTGAGGGAATCATCCTGCGCTTTCCTTTCTGACTCATCCTGTTTGATTTAATCAGTGTTAATAAATCTCACTCTCGCTCTCAAGGTATTTTCAACATTTACAGCATCTACTCAGGCATTCTATTGCCGTCCGAATCCAAAATGTAGACGTCTTTCTCTCACTACCTGCGTAAACATTCTGGTAGAACTGCCTGCACTGCAAAGAATGATGTTCTTTCTCAGTATTTCTGCCTTGTTATCCAGCACAAATATCATTTACTGGAGATATTAAGTCTTGATTTGTGAAGGAAGTTTATTGATCAGGATATGTATTAATATAACTCTGATTGTGTTCATCACGAAGAAGAAAGTCATATACCTAGGACTGATTTTGAAGTGAACTAATCCTTTAATTCAAATTGAAAACACACTTATTTTTCTGAGCCCTTTGTCAGATATTTGTACTTGTCAGTGTGTCAGTATTTCAGCAGAAATCAGTCTCTACCTGCATTCAAACATACATACATTTAGTTTATCAGCTCAAAACCATTAATCACCCATCATATACTGTGTGTGTGTGTGTGTGTGTGTGTGTGTGTGTGTGTGCGCAGTACGGTCCCGTATGAGGAGAGGATCTTCAATGTTCTACGGTGGCTGCAGTTACCAGAGGATAAACGGTAAAATCATCTTCATCGCATCTTCATCAGATCACGTGCCTGTATCTGCAGGATCTGTTTTGCTTCATGTCTTTTTTTCACAGCTTTCACAGCATTTGTTTCAGAACTTGTTCAATCTGACTTAAGTACAAACATCTAAACGTTCTTAAATCAAGATACATTATGATCATGTTGAGCTGTAGCTTCATCATTCATCTGTGTGTTTCTGCTGTTCTTGGTCATGTAGGCCAGATTTCTTAACACTGTACCTGGAGGAGCCTGATAGTTCTGGACACAGTTTTGGACCCGTCAGCGGAGGAGTGAGAACACACACACATACACACCTACACACTCACACACACATACATAGTCACTCACTCTCACACACACACACACTTGTGTTCATCCTTCCATTAAAAAGATGACGGCGACCCGAGTTCGATTCCCGTCTCGAGGTCCTTTGCCAATCCTGCCCCCTCTCTCTGCCCAATGCTTTCCTGTCTGCTCTCGACTGTCCTATCTGAATAAAGGCACAAAAATCCCATAAATATAACTGTGTCATCTATGTCATCTAGTGTTGGGAAACATGGGTTTGCAGATGGCTGGTAGGGCCAATCCAAGGCCAGAAGTGTCTCTGGCAGTGTGGGCAGATCAAATGAGCCCTTGTGCTCTCTGTCTTTTTCTTGCTCGGGCTTTTATGTGCAGCCCTTTTTTCTCTGCTGTCTCAATGTGCAGCTGATCTGAGAACGTGGCCCCATCGGTTACCTGCAAGGCGCCAGGCTTAGGGCTTTAGGACAAGGTCTTCCCATGAAGAGCGATCAATGCCAGAGTCTTTCAAAGTCTCTTTGAACCTCTTTTTCTGTCCGCCTTGAGAACATACTGCCATTTTCAGCTCTCCATATAGGATGCGTTTTGCTAGGCATTTTCTCACAATGTGTCCAGCCTAAGCGGAGCTGAGATTTGGGCTCATTCGAGAATTTCTGTGTCAGGGACTTTGTCCTGCTACTTCACTTTCAACAGTTTGCGGAGACAGCAGAGCAGGAAGCGGTTCAGCTTACTGGCATGTCGCTGGTAAACTGTCCAAGTTTCAGAGGCATAAAGGAGGGCAAACAGGACTACGGCTCTATAGACCTTCAGCTTGGTGGTCAGGCTGATCCCTTTTCATTCCCACACTGATGAATGTATTCTGCCAAAGGCAGCGCTGGCCTTGGCTACTCTAACAGCTGTTTCATTGTCAATATGCACGTTGCATGAAAGGGTGCTCCCCAGGAAGGTGAACTTGTCCACTGTTGATAGCGTCTAGTTGTTTAGTCACAGTGGGCTCCTGGTATGGTTTTTCTGGGGCAGGCTGGTACATCACCACAGCCTTCTTTGTGCTAATGGTGAGGCCAAAGTTGTTGCATGCTGTGGAGAACAGGTCCAGACTGTCCTGCATGTCACAAGCACTTCCCACATTCAGTCGTCAGCAAACAGGAAGTTGACCTGACCGGTCTTGACCTGAATGCGACCCAGGTTAAGCTTGCCATTACTTGATGTCGTTGCCAGGGTCAGTGTACTGGAAAGCATCTGTCAGTATTGCAGAAAACTTTATCTGAACAGTGTGTTTGTAACTGGTAAGGGAGCAGATGGTTCTCCATTATCAAGTACACAAACCTTCATGCCATCATGCAGAACTGGCATACTATGCAAATGAATCTTTTGGGGCGTCCAAACTTGCTTATGATCTTCCAGAGCCCCTCACGACTTAACGTGTCGAATACCTTGGTTAAATGTGGTGTAGAGATCAATGTTTTGTTCCTGGCACTTCACTTGGTAGCCGGCAAATATCATGCCTACTGTTCTTCATTCTTTCCTGAAGCCATACTGGCGCTCGGGGAGTAGGTCTTGCTCTGGGTGCGCGTTGAGTTGGTTTAGGAAGATTCTTGCGAGGATTTTTCCTGCGATGCAAAGGAGTGAGATTCCTCTGTGGTTGTTGCACATCTGTCTGGTTCCTTTGCGTTTGTAGAGGTGCAAAATGGTGGCATTCTTAAGGCAGTGGTCTCCTGGAGGGCCACCCCAGCTAACAGGGAACGTTTTCATAACTTTCACTAACGTTATGTAAAAGTTTTGTAAGTGTTAGAAAAAAACATTTCTAAAATAATGTTTCAGGAACATTCTTATAATGTTTTCATAGTTAACGTTCTTACCATGTTATTTGTACTTGACTGATGTTCTCATAATGTTGATCAAAAACGTTCTCATAACAACGTTCTTGAAACGTCTTTATCACGTTATTTGTACTTGACTGATGTTCTCGTAATGTTGATCAAAAACGTTCTCATAACAACGTTCTTGAAACGTCTTTATCACGTTATTTGTACTTGACTGATGTTCTCGTAATGTTGAGCGAAAACGTTCTCATAACAACGTTCTTGAACGTCTTTATCACGTTATTTGTACTTGACTGATGTTCTCGTAATGTTGATCGAAAACGTTCTCATAACAACGTTCTTGTAACGTCTTTATCACGTTATTTGTACTTGACTGATGTTCTCGTAATGTTGATCGAAAACGTTCTCATAACAACGTTCTTGAAACGTCTTTATCACGTTATTGTACTTGACTGATGTTCTCGTAATGTTGAGCAAAAACGTTCTCATAACAACGTTCTTGAACGTCTTTATCACGTTATTTGTACTTGACTGATGTTCTCATAATGTTGAGCAAAAACGTTCTCATAACAACGTTCTTGTAACGTCTTTATCACGTTATTTGTACTTGACTGATGTTCTCGTAATGTTGAGCGAAAACGTTCTCATACAACGTTCTTGAACGTCTTTATCACGTTATTTGTACTTGACTGATGTTCTCATAATGTTGATCAAAAACGTTCTCATAACAACGTTCTTGAAACGTCTTTATCACGTTATTTGTACTTGACTGATGTTCTCGTAATGTTGAGCGAAAACGTTCTCATAACAACGTTCTTGTAACGTCTTTATCACGTTATTTGTACTTGACTGATGTTCTCGTAATGTTGATCGAAAACGTTCTCATAACAACGTTCTTGTAACGTCTTTATCACGTTATTTGTACTTGACTGATGTTCTCGTAATGTTGAGCGAAAACGTTCTCATAACAACGTTCTTGAAACGTCTTTATCACGTTATTTGTACTTGACTGATGTTCTCAATGTTGAGCAAAAACGTTCTCATAACAACGTTCTTGTAACGTCTTTATCACGTTTGTACTTGACTGATGTTCTCGTAATGTTGATCGAAAACGTTCTCATAACAACGTTCTTGTAACGTCTTTATCACGTTATTTGTACTTGACTGATGTTCTCGTAATGTTGATCAAAAACGTTCTCATAACAACGTTCTTGAAACGTCTTTATCACGTTATTTGTACTTGACTGATGTTCTCGTAATGTTGAGCGAAAACGTTCTCATAACAACGTTCTTGAAACGTCTTTATCACGTTATTTGTACTTGACTGATGTTCTCACAATGTTGATCAAAAACGTTCTCATAACAACGTTCTTGTAACGTCTTTATCACGTTATTTGTACTTGACTGATGTTCTCATAATGTTGATCAAAAACGTTCTCATAACAACGTTCTTGAAACGTCTTTATCACGTTATTTGTACTTGACTGATGTTCTCTAATGTTGATCAAAAACGTTCTCATAACAACGTTCTTGTAACGTCTTTATCACGTTATTTGTACTTGACTGATGTTCTCAATGTTGATCAAAAACGTTCTCATAACAACGTTCTTGTAACGTCTTTATCACGTTATTTGTACTTGACTGATGTTCTCCTAATGTTGAGCAAAAACGTTCTCATAACAACGTTCTTGTAACGTCTTTATCACGTTATTTGTACTTGACTGATGTTCTCCTAATGTTGATCAAAAACGTTCTCATAACAACGTTCTTGTAACGTCTTTATCACGTTATTTGTACTTGACTGATGTTCTCATAATGTTGATCAAAAACGTTCTCATAACAACGTTCTTGTAACGTCTTTATCACGTTATTTGTACTTGACTGATGTTCTCGTAATGTTGAGCGAAAACGTTCTCATAACAACGTTCTTGTAACGTCTTTATCACGTTATTTGTACTTAACTGATGTTCTCGTAATGTTGAGCAAAAACGTTCTCAGGATAACATTCTGAGAACATGCTTTTAATGTTATTATTATTTGCTAAATGTTTTCAGAATGTTATCATAATACGTTCTGAGTACAATGTTTATAAAAAGCGTCCTTACATTGTAATCTGTACTTAATGAATGTTCTCATTATATAGAGAAAACGTTGTGAGAACAACATTGCTATAGCCGTAACGTCTTTATGATGTTATTAATATTTGCTAAATGTTTTTGAAGTTCAATGTTTTGAATTCTTATGTGACCATAAAATGACCCAAACTGGAATGTCCCCCTAAAGTCATATAAGGAACCTTGAACTGCAGCACTTTCATTACCAAAAGAGGACGTTTATGTCACAAATGTTCTGTAAAATGTCAGAATTTTTGTCACTTTTAGAGACCTTTTAGGCAAAGTTGAACAAGGTCACGAGAACATCGCTTCTGCGTGTGTGTTTTATAGAAAATAATAAAGTTGAAGTCACCGTTATAGAGGTGAGCGTTTGCTTTAGATGGGCTCTTGATTTTGACACATAACATTAGATTTTCTTGGATGCTTTAACTGTGTTATCAAGACACATAGTTATGGCAAAAATGCAAGAGAAATTCTGATCAGTGTTTGGGTTGTTAAGTGCTGGTGATTCATCATGTAATGCTCTGATTCATTGATGTCTCAAACTGTGAATGTACTGAATGTTAGTTTTATTAATGGATTTTATATTTAATTCTTATAGTCTACAGACAAGTTTTGAGGAGAGTTTTTTTCTAACTTCAACACAGACATCATGAATCAGCGTACGATCCTCAACGATGGTGACACTAAACAAAACTTTTTTTGTGACTTCAGTAGCTTGTTTTGTGATGTTCACAGTTAATCTGTTTATCTGAAAATTGTGTCACCATTGTTGAGGATCATATGCAGAATATTGATGTCTGTGTGAATCTACATGATGCTGTTTGAATAATTTCTCCTCAATAATGAAAACTTTCAGAATATCAAAACAGGACAGGATTTTAAACATTATCATATGACTACAACAACATGAAAGAAAACACAATATTCAGAGATCAGATAAAAAGGTCACTGAATGATGAGAAAATCATAAACAATGAGCCACCAAATCCATATGATCAGACTTTCATTTCCTCACAATTTCTTTTACAAAAAATGCTTTAAACATTTGCAAACATTGTGGGAGAAATAATAAAAGTGTAAAGGGTCAGGAGCCCACCTAAAACAAGCGCTTACCTCCGTAATGGTGACATTTAAAAATTTAATAAAACATCAACACTTCATTAAGAAGATTTGTATGAAAGAAACAAAGTCAGGTGGTTTGTAATAAGTGAAGATGCAGAGATCTAGAGAGATCTGTTAGTGTTTAATGTTGTTTCTGTTATCTGAGTTTTGTGTGTCACCATTGTGCTGGAGAGTAGATCCTGAGCTTCAGTCAGTGATGATCCAGAAACATTGATGCTCTGCTGCATGTTGCTTTATATAAAGACAGTAACTGTGTAGTTGCTGATGCAGTGATACAGCAGTTACATTAGCTCATGCGTGTTTTTTTTTTTTTTTTTGCAAGACATTTTAGAAAAAATAGTTTTGTTTGAGCAGATGCTTTTAAATTGACTTTTTTGACAAGGGCAGCAGGGGCGTTCCCTAAAAAATAAAAATAAAATATGGTTCTTTAAATGTTCTGTGAATGTCCGCCAAATAACGTTCCCCAAACCTTAAAAGAGTTCCACATCGTGACCGTCTCTGAACGTTCTGGGAACATTATTAGACAACGTCCTTAACACCAGTGGGGATGTTTTGAGAATGTTCTGAGAACGTAAAATTTCTAGCGGGGCAGGTGGTTTTGAACATTCAGAAAATAACGTTTTCATAACATTTCCAAAATGATAGAATGGAATGTTCCTCTAATGTTCACATAAACCAAGAAAAAACGTTCTTAAACACAGTTAATTTGAACGTTCCGAAAATATTACAAAATAACGTTTTTATAACATTTCCAAAATGATAGATTGGAATGTTCCTCTAATGTTCACATAAACCAAGAAAAAACGTTCTTAAACACAGTTAATTTGAACATTCCGAAAACATTCCAAAATAACGTTTTCATAACTTAAAGAGAATGTTAACAAAACGTTCTGACAACTCCTTTTTGTTAGCTGGGACAGCTCTGCACAGTTTAGCTCCAACCAGCTCCAACTCACACCTGCTTGAAAGTTTCTAGTAATACTGAAGACCATGATTAGCTGGATCGGGTGTGTTTGATTAGGGTTGGAGCAAAACTGTGCAGAGCTGTGGCCCTCCTGGAATTGAGTTTGAGACCACTGTCTTAAGGGATAGCTCCTTGTGCCCACAGTGTTTGGAGTAGTTCTGTTGTGCAGGCATGGTCCAGAAGCTTTGTAGATCTCGGATGGTAATGCATCAGCTCCAGAAGCTTTGCCATATAACAGCTGGTTGATGGCTTTGTCGACTTCTGATATTATAGGAGGGGTGTCTAGGTCCTCATTGACATCGAACTATGACGCTTCTTCACAGTTGTGGGATGGATTGTTGAGGACTGCATCTAAATGCTCCGCCCACTGCTCAAGTATCTGGGATTCTCTGTGAGCTGTGTTGTTCCATCAGCAGCGAGACTTGAGATGAGATTGCAGGTTGGGGTCCATACACTCCCTTGGAGCACGCCACGTTGTTCATTTGTTCGCTGTTGTCTTCAAACCGGTCTTGATGTTTTCTCTTGCCAGGACCAAGTGATCCATAATCAGAGGCATAGACTGTGTTGTGAAAGGTGGCCCAGCTGTCCTCGATGTTGTCAGTGATCTGGATGTTGACAGCCAGGTTTTCCAGTTCTTCTGTGAGCTGCTGCTTAGTCTCTGACTTCTTCAGCTTTGAGATGTCTAGACTCTTTGGTGCAGTCTTCCCTTGCGGGCATCTCTTTGGGAGTATTCTCAGGTTCATCTTGCTGATGCTGAGTCTGTGGTCAGTCCAACAGTCAGCTCCACACATGGATTTTGTCACCCATACATCCTGTCTGTCCCTCTTCTTGACAATGACAAAGTCAATGAGATGCTAGTGCTTAGAGCTTGGATGCAACCATGAGTCATGCATCAGTTGTCCTTCCTCTGTGAGACAAGTTTTGCTATGAGCGGCAATGTCAGCATTGTATCGAGCCAGCTCTCTGCCCACTAGGGCTTTTCTTCTTTCTGGTCTATCCACTTGAGCTTTGTCCATCAGAGTGCACACATTCCATGCACCAAAGGTGAGAGGAGACACCTTGATTTTCTTATTCTTTTTCTTGTAGTTGCTACCGCTGCTACCCACCAGCTGCGGCAGGCTGGTCAGGCATTGGGTGAGGTGCGCAATTTTTAGGACACCTTTTTTAGTCCCCTGCTCAGGCTACGGAGGTGAGCAGTGCAATCTTGAAAAGTGCTACTCCGTTGCTCAGGGCACTGCCAAAAGCTAATACCAACCTCGTTCCAGTGGAAGACGACCATATGGTCTGAGCCACCTGTGTACAGGTTTGCAACTACAGCTCCCAGCACATCCTTTGACACTCACTCATCGCCACAGGGCCCCCGGGTCCAGTGGCAAGACAGGAGTCGAGACAGCTGGGGGGAACAGGGTGCAGTGGATGACCATCCATTGCTACGTGCCTGCTGACTTCTTTGTAGCACTCCACAGCGCATTGCTGGATCTGCCTTCGTGCCCGTGAGACCAGTCAGGTGGTGACTTTCACGCAATCTGACAGATCCAGTCTTCTAATGCTTGGGTAGACAAGTCACACACATTCACACACTAGACACACAAACACATACCCTATCCCACACACTCACTTTCTCACACACACTCACTCTCATGCACACACAAACATTCACACATTGAAACTGTAGAGTTACAACACTATGAGCTGTTGTGAGATGTGCATAATAGTTGTTAAATACAATTATGTAAAATAAAATATAATTATGTAAAATTATGTGTTTTCATGTTTATTTTTGTTATTTTGTGAAAAGGATTAATGTTAAAAGTTTACTGTTTTTACCTGATTTTTCCATAGTGTGATTTTTGGTGAAATGTATTGAATTGGGTCAATGATCCAATATTGAATGATCATCAATGATCGTACCCAGAATTTTAACAAAATACAGGTGTTAAGTAGGTATACACACACACACACACACACACACACACACTGTGTTTATGGCAGTAGTTTAGATACAGCTGATGATGTTCCTCTCACATCACCTTCTGTCTGACGTATGAAGTTCAGAAGCAACAGATGGTGTTGATCTGATGTCAAAAACGGCTTTAAATTAAAATATGCTGACATGTATGTATGTGTGTGTGTGGTGTGTGTGTGTGTAGCTAATCATGGCTCTGCAGGTTGTGGACAGAGCCATCGGTCAGCTGATGAACGGCCTCAAGCAGCTCAACCTTCATCAGTGTGTCAACATCATCATCGTCGCAGATCATGGTAAAACACACACACACGTTTAGCGATGAAGAAACAGTCCATGTGCAAATGTGATGTGTGTTAAATCTAATGATTGGCAAATGTTTCTGTGATGGGTTTAGGAGTAGGGGTTGGGTTAGGGGATAGAAAATATAATTGACCTGATATAAATCAATGGAAGTCTATGCAATGTCCTCACTAGGATAGCAAAACAAACCTGTGTGTGTGTGTGTGTGCAGGGATGGAGGAGACCAGCTGTGAGCGTAAAGAGGCTCTTCAGGATTTTGGGTGATGTTGATCATCTGTTTGTCAGTGAGGGTCCGTTTGGACGAATCAGAGCAAAAGACAAAACACACACTTGTAAGTGAAACACACAGTTCAAAACAGCCCTACACAGGGAAAAAATTGATTTAGAAACAATTTTCACTCAGATATTGCTAGTAATATCAAAGTTAATTATAAAGAAATGGCAAGACATATTGAATTAAAAGTGAAACTTTTTTGTGAAAAGTATTTAGTATTTAGTATTTTGTGAAAGTATTTAGTATTTTCTTGTAAAATGTACTATGATAATCTTTGTTTATTTACAACAACAAGAAAATATTTTGACAGTGTAGGCTATTTTGCACTTTGTCAAATTTGTGTATATGAATTTATAAGGCCTGTACACACCAAGATGAATACTATAGCGATAAAGATATCATTTAAAAAAGGTATATAGAAGTAAATATAGAAGAACAGCACATCACAACTAAAAAAAATTGCTAGTAAATTTCACATTTACTTACAAAGCAATAACAAGTAATTTTGATGACTGAAATTAATTTTCTTGTACACCTTACTCCAATAATCTTTGTTTGTGAGTGACGTGTATGTAAATAACCATGTGTGTGTTCGACAGTGGACGCGGCTGCACTCGTGGCAAACATGTCGGTGAGTGTCACTGCATACTACAATATACACTAAATACTTCCTGCTGTTGTTTAAGTATTCAGATTCAGACTCGCAGAACTCATCATGCGGCATATTTAATTTGCCCATTTATCATTTCAGACATGTATAGCTATTTTGTATTTTTAATAATTTTAAATTTAATTTGTCAAGATTAATTATATTGTGCTTTATACAATACAAATTGTTTCAAAACAGCTTTACAGTAATTAAGCCACATTTATTATTTTCTAGCATGAAATATTTTGTATTCACAAAAACACTTAAAAGATAAACCCTAAGAATTAGAATTCCTATAAAACCTTCAGTGGTCTTAAATCCACAAAGCTAGACTCTGTCATTTTATTATTAATAA
Organism: Ancherythroculter nigrocauda; assembly: GCA_036281575.1. Lineage (NCBI taxonomy): Eukaryota > Metazoa > Chordata > Actinopteri > Cypriniformes > Xenocyprididae > Ancherythroculter > Ancherythroculter nigrocauda. Next base: position 439,998 of record VTFQ01000311.1, read on the forward strand.
TAGTGTGTGTTGATGCTGTGCAGTGAGTGTGTGTTGATGCTGTGCAGTGAGTGTGTGTTAATGCTGTGCAGTGAGAGTGTGTTGATGCTCTGCAGTGAATGTGTGTTGATGCTGTGCGTGAGTGTGTTGATGCTGTGCAGTGAGTGTCTTGATGCTGTGCAGTGAGTATCTTGATGCTGTGCAGTGAGTGTGTGTTGATGCTGCAGTGAGTGTGTTGATGCTGCAGTGAGTGTGTGTTGATGCTGCAGTGAGTGTGTTGACGCTGTGCGGTGAGTGTGTGTTGATGCTGCAGTCAGTGTGTGTTGATGATGTGCAGTGAGTGTGTGTTGATGCTGCAGTGAGTGTTGATGCTGTGCGGTGAGTGTGTGTTGATGCTGCAGTGAGTGTGTGTGTTGATGATGTGCAGTGAGTGTGTGTTGATGCTGTGCAGTGAGTGTGTGTTGATGCTGTTCAGTGAGTGTGTGTTGATGCTGTGCAGTGAGTGTGTGTTGATGCTGCAGTGAGTGTGTGTTGGCGTGCAGTGAGTGTGTGTTGATGCTGCAGTGAGTGTGTTGATGCTGTGCAGTGAGTGTGTGTGTGTGTTGATGCTGCAGTGAGTGTGTTGATGCTGTGCAGTGAGTGTGTTGATGCTGTGCAGTGAGTGTGTGTTGATGCTGCAGTGAGTGTGTTGATGCTGTGCAGTGAGTGTGTGTTGATGCTGTGCAGTGAGTGTGTTGATGCTGCAGTGAGTGTGTTTGATGTTGTGCAGTGTGTGTGTTTCTGGTATTGTGTTCCAGTGTAAACGGCCGGAGCAGCAGATCAAGCCATATCTGAAGCATCAGCTGCCCAAACGCTTCCATTACGCCAACAACAGACGCATCGAAGACGTGAGCGTCCTGGTGAACCCGCGCTGGCTCTTTGAGAGGTTACAACATTAAATTAAATTGATCAAAAGTGACAGCAATGATATCGATAATGTTACAAAAGACTCTATTTCAAATAAATGCTGCTCTTTTCAAAAATCCCGAAAAATATAATGTATCACAGTTTCCACAAAAATATGAAGCAGCACAACTGTTTTCAACATGAAATGTTTCTTGATCATCATATCATCATATTAGAAAGATTTCTAAAGGATCATGTGACACTGAAGACTGGAGTAATGATGTTGAAAATTCACTTTACTATATATTCACATAGATGTTTTACATTGTAATAATATTTTTACTGTATTTTTTAACAAATAAATGCAGCCTTGGTGAGCAATAAGGACTCTTTCAAAGACATTAAAATATTATTATTCCAAACTTTTGAGCAGTAGTGTTTGTCCACTAGCACACATTCTGACTGTTGCTGCAGGTACCCTGGATCTCTCACGTTCTGCTCCGGAGGAAATCATGGATATGATAATGACATCTACAGCATGCAGGTGTGTGTGAGTGTGTGTGTGTGTGTGTGAGAGAGAGAATAAGTCTAAATGCACCTTTGCACAGATTTTTGAATGACTCAGACTCAGTTAGCAGATTTGAGTTGTCATTTTCACAGAAACTGATTTGCATAATTCTGATTTCACTTTTTGTTTTTGGTTCATTTGTCATGTTTCTGCATGAGTCTGTTGTGAAAGTCTGCTAATGTGTGAATCTTTTATTGAGTGATGACCAGTTTTACTCAGTTTTGTCAGCAAGTTTATGAAGCATAGCCCCGGTTTCACAGACAAGGCTTAAGCTAGTCCTAGACTAAATTGCATGTTTGAGCTGTTTTAACTGTACTGATAAATCTTAAAATATGTTAGAGCCATTGTTTTGTCTCAAGATGCACACCAGTAATATATATTTTTTTTCTAGTGAACGTTTATAAAAGTACTCAAATGTCATAATTGAACTAATCCTGGCTTAGGCTAAGCCCTGTCTGTGAAACCAGGCCCTAGTGTTTTAAATTCATTTTAAAGCTGTAGATCATGGCACAAGCAACACTAGATCATGGGTTTGATTCCCAGGGAATGCATGAGTTATCTTGAATGTGATTTGGGTCACTTTGGATAAAAGTGTCTGTCAAATGCACGGATGTAAATGTTAAGAGTCGTGTCGTGTATTCTAGCAATATGTTGTTCATTTCTCTGTTTTTCTCAGGCCGCTTTTCTCAGTTTTGGACCTAAATTCCTGTTTCAGACAGAAGTTGAGCCGTTTTCCAACATTGAGTTGTACAACCTTATGTGGTACGAAAACCCACAAAACACGTCAAGTCTTTCTTTATTCATAGAGCACATTTACAGTCATGTGAAAAAGAAAGAACACTCTTTTGGACATAATAAAAAAAAAAACATCTGGTCTTAAAGGATTAGTCCACATTGAAATAAAAATTTCCTGATAATTTACTCACCCCCATGTCATCCAAGTTGTTCATGTCTTTCTTTCTTCAGTGGAAAAGAAATGAAGGTTTTTGATGAAAACATTGCAGGATTTTTCTCCATATAGTGGACTTCACTGGGATTCAACGGGTTGAAGGTCCAAATGTCCAGATGGTCAAAATTACAGTTTCAGTGCAGCTTCAAAGAGCTTTAAACGATACCAGATGAGGAATAAGAGTCTTATCTAGAGAAACCATCGGACATTTTTTTAAGTAGAATAGGAAAGGCATAGGACATACAGCGTAAGCTTTTTGAAGAATACAGAAGACGGAAGCACTCGCAAGGCGGTCATTTGTGTTTATAAAGCATATACATTTGAATTTTTTAGAAAATGTCCGATGGTTTCTCTAGATGAGACTCTTATTCCTCGTCTGGGATCATGTAGAGCTCTTTGAAGCTGCACTGAAACTGACATTTGGACCTTCAACCCGTTGAACCCCAGTGAAGTCCACTATATGGAGAAAAATCCTGGAATGTTTTCCTCAAAAACATTAATTTCTTTTCAACTGAAGAAAGAAAGACATGAACATCTTGGATGACATGGAGGTGTCAGTGACTAATCCCTTAAAATGAACTAAATGCAACCTCAGATGAACACATGACAATTATTTAACAGAAATAAAGTCAAAATGGAGAAGCCATGTGTGACAAAGTAACTATGATTCAGCTACATGTTGAGCCACTTTTAGCAGCAATAACTTGAAGTAATCATTTTTTCTGTATGATTTTCGGCCCGCTCTTCTTTACAGCGTTGCTTCAGTTCATTGAGGTTTGTGGGTGTTTGTTTATGCACAGCTCTCTGAAGGTCTCGTCACAACATTTCAATCAAGTTGTGGTCTGGACTTTGACTGAAACACCTTGATTCTTTTCTTTTTCACCCATTCTGCTGTAGATTTGCTGGTGTTCTTGTGATCATTGTCCTGTTGAATGACCCAATTTTGTCCAAGCTTGAGCTGTCGGACAGATGGTCGACTTAGGTGCCCGCAGGTCCTATGGCTGCAAAACAAGCCCAAATCATCAGCCTTTTTACCAACGTGATGGACAGTTGGTATGAGATGTTGTGCTGATATGCTCTTTTGGTTTTCTGTGCATTATGGACAAACATCTCCACTTTGGTCTCGTCTATCCAAAGGTCTTTGTTTGAGAAGTCTTGTATTTTGTTCTGATGCAACTGCCATGTTATTTAAAGAGAGAAGAGGCTTTCTCCTGCCAACCCTTCCAAACATGCCATACTTGATCAGTCTTTTTCTGATTGTACTGTCATGAACTTTAACATTTAACATGTTAACTGAGACCTGACATGCTAGTGGATGAGTTAAATCAGCTCCACAGCAACTACATCAATTTATCCACTAACCATTCAGAAACGTCCAGTTTCATTCTAAAAGTTGTAACTTCTTCCTGAGTCTCTCCATCAGTGTCGACTCCGGTTTGAACAATGTAAGGCTGAACACTTTCGTCATTTTGGCTGCGTGAGATTCTCCAGCTTTGTTGTTTTGAGCTGTTAAAGCTCCGCCCTCTTCTGGAAAGGGGAACAAAGTGTTTTTGCTCACACCCAAATAGGGGTGTGAAAAGTGTAATATGTCATGTGTCGTTGTTCATCTGAGTTTGCATTTACCCAATTTTAAGACCTGCCAAGTACCACGTAATTTTTCTATGATGTCCTGATGAGTAACTTGACCAGAAGTGCTTCACATTAAGAACTATAATACAGTCCAACACAAGTCATCTAAGCTATCAAACGTCACACTCTCAATCTGTTCCTCTCTGCTGTCAGATGTGCTGGAAATCACTCCGTTCCATAATAACGGGACTCACGGCAGCCTGAACCACCTGCTGCGGACGCCCGTCCACAATCCCAGCCACCCGACGGAGCAGAGCGGCCCGCGGCAGTGCC
>VTFQ01000312.1:0-25000 GCA_036281575.1 Ancherythroculter nigrocauda
TTAGGCACCCTTCCATCCCTAGACTTAATAAGGGAATGCAACAAGGTTGTTCTGTTTCTCTCTGTAGATTTTCATCTAAATGAGGTTTTAGATGTAATAAAGCCTCATGGTTGTGGTTACAGTGAAGCTTCTAGTAGAAGATGAATTTATTGCTTCTCTTCAAGAAGAACTGTGAGCTGATGATAATGAGCCACAAACACATGATCACAAACTTCTCTTATTTCAGTTTGGACCGGACTCATTCTTTATTACTGATTCTTTTTACTATATAAAAAGATGATAAATATATGTATCTGATCAGTGTTTTTGATATTGTCGTACCAGTTAGTGTGAGTTTCTCCTGTAGAGTGTCCTGCAGTTGAGTCAGAGCTCTCCTCAGAGTCTCCAGACTCTCATCAGTCTTCACACTGATCTCAGACCAGTTCCTGGTGTTTCTAGAGCTGCACAGTGATAAGTATGAACCGGGATGTTTTTGAACACCAGGACCTGGAGGAGTCCACTGCAGCTGTTCTGGGCTACATTAAATATTGCAGGGAAATTGTCACCGTGGACAGGTGCATCAGGATCTATCCCAACCAAAAGCCATGGATGACAAGAGAAGTCCAGTGCCTGCTCAGGGAGAGGGACACTGCTCTCAGGTCTGGTGATAGGGCACAATACAGCACTGCCAGAGTAAACTTAAGAGGCATCAGAGAGGCCAATTTAGTCAGTAAAGCCAGTTCCCTGATTACTGCTAAATCGCCATCACCTGCTTTCAAATGGAGCGCCATTTAACAGACAGAGCCGTAGTTCACTGATAAGCCACGCAAATATCGTGTTCATTATCGAAGGCGATTCATCTGCGATATGAACGTGATATTGCGTGGCTTATCAGTGATCTACGGCTCTGTCTATTAAATGGCGCTCCATTTGAAAGCAGGTGATGGCGATTTAGCGGTAATCAGGGAACCGGCTTTACTGACGAAATGCGCGTGACAATCGCATGCGATATATCGCCCATCCCTAATTGGCAGCTTTAATGATTACCGCACAGTGGCATTGACACCCGTTATAATGAAGTGTTTTAAGAAACTGGTCCAGAGTCATATCATTACCTGCCTTCCACCCATATTCGACACACACCAGTTTGCATACAGATCAAATCAATCTACAGAGGATGCCATAGTCACAGCTCTTCACACTGCTCTAATCCATCTGGAGCAGCAGTGGAGCTACGTTAGGCTGCTCTTTCTGAACTTTAGCTCTGCGTTTAATACCATCCTTCCCCAAAGACTGGTGACCAAGCTGGCAAACTTGGGACTATCCCACTCTATCTGCCTCGCTCACAGAGGGTCAGGGTAGGGCCCTACATCTCCTCAGCCCTCAGCCTTAACACTGGTTCCCCTCAGGGATGTGTACTGAGCCCCATATCTGCACCCTCTAGACTCACAACTGCATCCCGACACACTCCAGCAACGCCATCATCAAGCTTGCTGATGATATCACTGTTGTGGGACGGATCTCGAAGGGGGATGAGTCTGCATATTGGGATGAGGTGGAGCGCTGTCTGTGTGATGTATAGACACTAACTTGGTCCTTAACACCACAAGACCAAAGAGCTGATCATAGACTACAGAAGAATTAAAACAGTCATTCAGTCCTTACTCATTTTCAGGGACTGTGTAGAGAGGGATTCAGACTTTCGTTTCTGGGCATCCATTGAGGAGGATCTGACCTGGAGTGCTAATACCACAGCACTAATAAAGAAGGCACAACAGAGACTTTTCTTCGTGAGGATCCATTTGTCTGTCTTGTGCCTGAGTGGTTCTGTCTTTGGCTGAATCCCAAATGGCACCCTAAACCCTCAAGGTTTTTCTCCGAGTTCGCACTTTCGCAACATAATGCTGCTTTTACTGCCGGGTAAAATCCTCAACTGAAGTGCGCATCGAGGGCGCATAGTGGCAGCAAAGGGGGCGCTCGCAAGCACCCTTCTGTAATCTAAAATGATGAATGGGACACCCTATGGTCTTGTGGACTTAACAGACATGCACACGCAGCAGCCATTGTAAATCCACAAGACTAAAAGTGCATAGAAGTGTGCCATTTGGGATTCAGCTTTAGTTTGTTTTTTTGCAATATGACAAATAAGTATGTTTGTACTGACTGTCTTGTGAGAGTGGATTGTGTTTTATTTCTCTTATCTATTTATTCATTTTATTTATTATTTATTAAGATGGAAATGTTTGTTTTATTGGTGTTTCTTGTTTTATTATATCCACTGTTGTCTTTGAGTGAAATACACCAGTAATGAAATGTAGCATTATTAATTTAATTGTATACAAGTATACAGTGACAATAAAGGTATTCAGTTCAAATCAGTTCAGTTCAACTGTCTGCTTTATTTTGATGTAAAAAAAAAAAAAAAAAAAAATACAGGGAATTTCACTTTTTCAGGTGGCGATAGGAGGAAAAAATGGCATAATTATGAAAAGTTGAAAAACAATTATTTGTTACAGTTTTTTTTTTTTTTTTTTTTTACAATTGCTAATAGCTTTTACCAGTACATAAAGTACTTTTTCTAAACTCTTAACACAACAACACACCCACATCACACAATTAGCCAAACAGTTAATTATCTGCCCGAAACCATATTTTGTTAAATAAATACAAACTCTACAAAATATTAAAAACTTTTTTCTACATATACTAACTCTATCATTACATTCATTACATTATAGAATATAGCTACTGTAGAAAAAGAGAAGGAAGTAACAGAATTGCTCAAGGCAGCCACTGGTCAAATGAAGGGGGGGGGGGGGGGGGGGTTTGTGTTGTTCTGCATCCACACTAAACAAAACCAATTCAAAGAGTCCTATTTTACTCTATGTCCATGTAATGAAAAGAAATTCAGAGACTGGAATCTATTTCTCAATATTTCAGTGATCAGTTAAAAATGCTTATCAATTGTTTCAGTTAATGGTATGGCCACAACAGATGGATGTTCTGTTAAATGTGTTTAGAGCTTTGAAAATGTGACTACAGATTGGACAAATGTATGTTAGCAATTGAAAAAAAACCTACATCATATTTTTACATTAAAATTTGCAATTATAGCTAGAAATGACAGACTTTAACAATGAAAAATGAATTATGAAAAAAATAGCAAAACATATGTTTTTAGATTTTTAAATATATAAATTATTATTTCAAAATATATATCATTGTGTATTTCATATTAGGTGTAAATTCATGTATTGTATTTGACAGGTGTGATGATCAGTGGAGCTGAGTTTTTACCTCCATAGTTTAAGGATGGGCTAAAATATGGATAGAGTTTCCCAGCGAAATACTGACCAGTGAAAGAGTAGATATGAGAGCTGGACTCCACATCATAAAAGGAGACCAGACCCTCCTCATAATCCACAAACACACCGACCCGCTGCGGCTTCACTCTCAGACACAGAGGGACCGGAGGATTAGAGAGAGCTTTATATTCATTCTCATTCTTCAGCCACACAGTCCAGAATCCATTACTGGGAGTCAGTATGATCTGTACCTTCCTGTTAATGGATTCTCTGGCCACTCCTAAATCCCATTCAGTCTTTCCCTTCACCTGCACCTCAAAATAAAATCTCCCTGAGGAGAATCCCTCCTTTCCCAGGACACATACAGTATTATTAAATCTCTCTGGATTGTTTGGGAGTTTCTGTCCACTGTCTCCATGTCTCACTTGTTTTCCATCAACAGACAGGATGAGATATGGATGAGCTGTATCAGGATCCAGAGTCACATCCACTGAGAAAACAGAGAATATGAATCACAAATTCACAAAACAGACATTTTGTTTTTAATATTTAATCCATCCCCGGTAAAAAAAATACACTACCGTTCAAAAGTTTGGGGTCAGTAAGATTTTTTAATGTTTTAAAAGAAGTATCTTCTGCTTACCAAGCAGATTAAAAATACAAACAAAAACAGTAACATTGTGAAATATTATTACAATTTAAAACAGCTGTTTTCTATGTCAATATACAGTAAAGTGTAATTTATTCCTGTGATCAAAGCTGAATTTTCAGCATCATTACTCCAGTCTTCAGTGTCACATGATCCTTCAGAAATCAATCTAATATGATGATTTGATGCTCAAGAAACATTTAAGATTATTATCAATGTTGAAAACAGTTATTTACATTTTTATTTCATGATGCTATGATGAATAGAAAGTTCAAAAGAACAGCATTTGTCTGAAATCTAAATCTTTTGTAACATTAAACACTACCGTTCAACAGTTTGGGGTCAGTAAGAATTTTAATTTTATTTTTGGGGGATAGAAATAAAATTAAACAATACTTTTATTCATCAAGGATGAGTTAAACTGATGAAAAGTTACAGTAAAGACAATTATAAGGTTAGAAAATATTATATTTTAAATAAATGCTGTTCTTTTGAACTTTCTATTCATCGAAGAATTTTGAAAAAAAATTGTACACAACTGTTTTCAACATTGATAATAATAATGAATGTTTCTTGAGCATCAAATCATCATATTAGAATGATTTCTGAAGGATCATGTGACACTGAAGAATATATATTAGGGGTGTGACGAGATCTCGTGTCACGAGATCTCGCGAGACTAATATGTGACGAGATTTCTCGTCGAGGCGAAAAGTAGTCTCGTGATGTTGCCATGACAGAGTGTTAGGATGATTAGGAAAGAATATGCTATGCTTCGTTTACATTACGCCACCACTGTCGTTTTGCTTTGTATTTAAATAAAAAACATTTAATTCAGTTGGATAACAGTCGCCGCCGCTCCATATTTACAGAGTTACGCGCGATCGTGAAAGTGAAAGTAAACGCGAGCGCGCATTCAAACGCGATTCCAGATGAATGCAAATATCTCTCAATATGAAAGCTATTTTAGGCTGGGCTGTGTAGTTGTAACCATCTCTTAGCTCTGTATCAAAGACAAATTTGGTCTTATTTGCACTTTGAATATTGAGAGAGTGCGATTATGGTTGCACTTAATGTAAAGTACCATAAAAAATGAATAATAGTTTTCTCTTAATCTTATTAAGCACAAACAGTAAGGTTTCATTTGTTAACATTAGTTAATGCACTGTGAACTATCATGAACTAACAATGAATGACTTTTTATTAACTAACATAAACAAAGATTAATAAATACTGTAGCAAATATATTGCTCATTGTTAGTTGATGTTGGTTAATTAATGTTAATAAATGAGACCTTATTGTGAAGTGTTACCATTTTTATTTATACTGTTCAGTTTGTGAAGAGGAGTTCAGTTAGGAGGTCAAAAGTTGTAGAAGCTCATAAATCATGTACAGTAAGGTCTGAAGAGACTGAAATCATACAGAAGAGAAGTCAGTCAGTTGAGTTTGTGGCAAAACCTTTTACAGTACTTGAGTATTGTCTTTTACTGCATATGATAATTCATACTCAGAAAGTAGAACTGAAATGACATTCATTACAAGATGATTAGTTAAAACATTTCAAATACACCTGCAGAATATTTTTTCTAGTCATGTATTTCGCCATTGAGGATTTCTTAAAAATAGTGTGTAAAAATCTCGTCTCGTCTCGTGAACTCAATCTCGAGTCTCGTCTCGTCTCGTGAGATACCTGTCTCGACACACCCCTAATATATATATATATTATATATATGGTAAGTATACTTGCAGGCAGACTAATTTTCAGTATACTTCATGTGTTAATGATTAGTTAATTTGAACTGTGCTATTTTGAAACAACTAATTTTGTACCAAGTATATTTTAGCTGTAAAATAAGTTGTATTAAAAGCATAACTTTAAGTATATTTAGTGTACTTTTATGTGCTAAACTGGAACAATTAAGTATACTTCGTACACTGTATATGCCTGTGTAGGGACTAATTACATGCTTGATTAGTGATTTAAAGTGTACTTTGTGTGTGTTTTAAGTATTATTTGTGATTTAAGTACATTACAAATTAATTACGAGTGTCTTCCGGACACACAAGCAATATACTATGAATATATTATTTTACAGGTAATAGTATACTGTATGCTCAGTACCTTTGGCTTATTCCAAATACTAAAAATTACACACTTTGTAGTCAATAACAATATACTTTATTACTTAGCTGTACTTTGTACAATATATAGTAGTCAACATGTGAAGTGGATCCAAATCTTTCATCAATAATGTTGTCCTAAAACCTTCTTAAGACAACTTTGATCAACTTGTTGACTACTGTACTTTGAACTACATAATCTCACACAATACAGTATTATAATTGTGCTACCATTTAATAAATTACTTAGGAGACATTTTCCCCAATGTTGAATGCATTTGTTTTCAAGGCCATTAAAAATAAATAAAATGTATCAACATAATGAAGAGACATATTTCATTAACAAGTCCAATGGCTTTTATTTAAACTTCACATGGTTCCAGCAAAACTTACCGTGTTTTTCATTAAAAAACACGGATTAAAAAAAAATAATAATAATTAAAAAAAAAACACACATCAACGTTGTTGGACCAATGGCCATACTGACCCTATACACAAAAAACACATTATATTCCATTTTCAGGTGAGCTGCTCATTATTACACTTGTGTCTGATGTCCACTTACACAGGCAGTGACTGCAGAAACTCGTGAAGAACAGCATCTATTAACAATATACAAAAGATGTAATGTCAGACAGCATGTTCAACTTTTTATTCACGCTTACAATAGTCTGTCTAAATCCTACATTGAACCAATACTATTTTTGAACGGTAAATGAGGATTAGCAGTAGGGAACTGTATCAGTATGGCATGTTGATATAGTTTCCAGTACAGTCAAGCTTACACATACTACTCTTTATGAATTAATATTGTACAGAATACGGGTCGACTTGACCAATCATGTGAACAGGGTGTTTTGGTGCTGCACACATGTGCCATAAACCACCACACACAAACTCAGGAGATATCAAGCCGAAACCTCGTACTCCGTTTGTTAAAGCAAAACTAAGCATCGACAATTTTTCGTTTGTGAGATTGAGAAGAATAATTTAGTGATAGACTACAACTTACCTCCAAATAGCAGGACTTTGTCCAGTTCTTCCCAGGATCGCATAGGCCATTTTATTCCTAGCCGGTTGTCGTCGCCATCAAGGTCAGACTGCGATGTCACTTGATTGAACTGGTCCGAATTCCAAAGATTGAGCGATGTATTGCACTTTCAATGTTTTATTAAATAATGCATTGCGACATTGTACTCCTGAGCGAGTGAGCGAGGGGGATTCAGATGAGTACCGTGATGTCAGCAGCTCTGATTGACTGAGCAACAAAATATAGATCAAGATTTGAATTCCGATAAGACTCAAACACTCAACCAGCGTTGCCAAGTCCGCAGTTTTCCTGTGGAATTGGGCTACTTTTACACTGTTGCTGTGGGTTGGTTTTCCATGTCTGTAGGTTAAAGCGACCCCAAATAACATGATGTTTCACTCCTGGAATGCAAATTTTACCAAGGGAACCTCGAAAAATGCGGATTTTGCCCCCAGAGTGCGATATTTACCATAACAATAGCAAGTAGCAATTGGGTGGGTTTTGTTGTGAAAACCTGGCAACCCTGCACATAACTTATATTTTCTTTCATGTACTTGTGCTGCTGGTGTGTTTCTTAATATAGAGGTGTGTACGATTGTAACATGATTCTTTTCTGCCAGTGTAAACTTAAACATTTATGCAAATGTCAAGCTACACTGCATATTAAAAAAGGGGGCTTTTAACACATTAGTCAAACATTGCAACACTTTCTGAAAGAAATAAGTACAAGTAATGAAATGAACTGCAAGCATGAATTATACTCAATTATACACACACACACATTCAAAATTTAACTTTAAAAAACACTACAACTTCAGGATATTAAATAATGTATTTTTAAATATACTTTCAGTGCATTGTTACAATGACTATTTTGAGCATACAGTAATGTTCAAATAAGTACACTTTAAAAAATACAAAGTATATTTTTTCTAAAATATATTTTTAGAAAATATACTGGATTACAATTATTTAAAGGAATGTTAAAAGTTGTATTGTGAAAATAGATGCTAATATACTTTTTATACATTTAAAAATGGTACATTTAAAAAATTTTTGTTAGTATATATGCAATGTACTATTGAAAAGAGAATATATTTGAAATACAATGAAGTATACTTTTTTTTTTCCCCACCAGGGCAGTTTGTAATCATCTCAGTAATGAAGCTGCAAGTATATGAATGTAATCTAGTGTAGTTCAGACACACACTGTACCTTCATACTGCTGCATCCTCATCAGATCTGTAGAGCCTAATGACAATAAAACATCATAAGATCTTTGACATGTTTGTGTGGAATTATAGACAAGCTTTAAAGGTGCTAAAGAGGATGTTTTGTTTTATACATTTTTGCAATATTACTTGAAACTGTCTTTACTAACTGATAAAAGACTATTTATTAGGTGCACTGAAAGTAATAATATTAATATACATCATCTGTGCACGAGGTAGGGCCTTAAAAACATCAGCCAATCCTTTACGCGATCATCGCGTAAACGATTGGTCCTCTGGCTTGTCAATCACTGCCGTGACGTTCCTTGTGAGAGACGCGCGGCTGCGCGCTCTAGTAACTTTCCACACTACAGGCGCTGCATGCAATGTTTTTGTCGGGAGACAGGAGTAACAACTGCAGATTATGAGTTACCTGCGGTGAGTCCGACATAATGAATCCACTAAGTGTGTGCGCGGCATAATGATTGTAAGGCCGATTATGAATGTAAATTGATACTTATGACTGATCGCGCTCAAACGCGTCCAGTCAGAGCCAGTTGCGTTTAGTCTGCGATTACAGTCGGTGTTCAAATTCCATGTGAAAGTATATAAATCTGCTTCAGGAGCAGGAAACTATCGCTGTATGTTGAGCACAGTCAGAATGTTTTAGCTAGTCGTAAAATGTGTGCCCGGCTTAATAACACAGCGAATGCCGGTGGTAAACAAACACGAGTTTTGGGAGGCGTTCACTTGAAATGAGCTGTGAAGGAGGGGGATTGTTCTTCCGCATGCGCTCATTTCAAAAACTCAGTCGATGAAATCATCCTCTGTACCACCTTTAAGGTTATATTTAAGAATTGGGTACATCATCATGTTTTATCTGATCGATGTGCAGTGAATGTCCTAGACGTCTGGGGGCCCCTGTCAGTGAGTTCATAAAACCCTCCAAAAGACCCCCAAGCCCTTAATCTATTCTTTCAAAGCAGTTCTGTCAAAAAAAAAAAAAAAAAGGACAGAAAAGGATAGATATGAATTTAACTGGGAATTTAGCCTACTTATAATAGCCTACTATTAAAAAAGTACAAAGTAATCAAATGAAAAAAATATATTAAATATTATATAATATATATTATATATATATATATATATAATGTGTGTGACGAGCAAGGCGGGCGAGAGCCGTGAGGGAACGGCGCGAGGCCGGTGACGCGAGTGTTAATGATCCTCACCTGTGAGGCGCACCGGCCTTGAGTCTCTCACGGAGGAGCTCCGGGAGCATAAAAGGAGGAGCGACGACAGTGAAGGACGAGAGAGGACCAGGCCTGGACTTTATTTTATGTTTTATGATGTTTGTGTGGCCGGCAGACATCCGTGAGGGTCTGCCGGCATTACTTTCGTTTTGTTATTTGTTTATTTTGAATTAAAGTTTTGTTGAATGTTCGCCGGTTCCTGCCTCCTTCTTCCCGTATTTACGAACTGTGTTACAATATATATATATAGGAAAATTGGGTTGTTGTAGCTTGTTGTCTAGGTTACTATGACTGGAAGTAGCGGCATGTGTGTTTTAACAACGTTTAGCTCATGAGTTATTAATCCGGGAAGCTCGAATCTGAATATATTGCCAACTTTACTCAACTGCTTTACATAAGCACTGGCTGCATTTCTTTGAGTCCAACAAGTTCAAACTCCAAGAGCTGCGCATTATTTGTGTGCATTATTAACGTATGTTACTAGCTGAAACACTACTGCCAGCCAGCGAGACATTAAAGAGGAAGTGTTTGTCCGAGCTCACAGCAAGGGAACGATTATAACTTTGCAAGGGAATGCAAAAGATTTGGAAAAAAAAAAAAAAAAATTCCTCCCATCCCAATTTTTTTTTTCCACCAGCACTTAAAATTTCCTTCCTTCCTAATTTTTTCCACCACCACGTCCCTTTAGGGGCTCCGTACAAAACACATGTATCAGTCCAAACACATAGCATCCAGAGATAAGCAGGAATGAGAACAAGAACTCCACGAAACAAAAGAGACTGCTCAAGTCATGCAAACCAAAACAAACAAGACTTCATACCAAGTACATGGCAAAAGGCATTTAAATAGACAGGGTGACGACATGATAAATAAGACAGCTAAAACCAGTAAACTAATGAGCAGTGGGCTCTGGGAAATGGAGTCTGGAATAACAGTCTATAGAGAGAGGCTGCCATCTGCTGGTACATGATAGCATCAGCACCTGACAGGTGTAACAATGACAGACCCTGGGTCCCAATGTCCATACTATCCATCCTAAATAGTAAAATAAGTGCCCCAGAGCATAGTATGTTGAAAAGAGTATGCAAAAAGTCCCTGGATGGTCTACCATTTCTGGTAGATTTTTGAAGTGTGGATCCGTGCACACTATAAAGGCTAATATTGCCCACAACCCATCGCACGTTGGACGAGGATTCAGTTCAAAACTACAAAAGATAAAAAAATATATATTTTTTTAATTTATTTATTTATTTAACTTTTCAATGCATCATTATGCATTAATATGAGGAGGGTTCACCACATGAAAGACCCACAACTGCAGATCAACGTGGTACTGCATTTCTCTCCGATACGGTAGGAAATTAAATAAATGAAATGTGGAGGAGGATGCAAGATGATTGAAAGGCCAGTTTACGGTGACAGGATGCGACAGAGAGAAAAGACGCAATTATGACCAATTGCACAGATCTACTGCCACCTTCACAGGCTATTTTTTCCTACTTCCCACTTCTGAAGTTGGATTACGAGCTTTAATTTAGGAAATTGGCATTTATGATAATGCCAATAGCATGTGTAAAGGCAGCATGATACATTTAGAAGAATTTAATTACTTTCCCAGCTGATTATGTTCACTGAAGACATAACTGAATACATTTAACCAGATCAACTCTGCTTCAAACACCATATCAGACCTTTCTTTGGGTTGTTTTCTTCAAAATGAGACTATTTTCACTTGTCTTTGAACATGCATGGCCAAACGACACTGTAATATGTCTCAGATGTGCAGATCAAAACATGTGATGCAACCAAAAGCTTTTATTACCCCTTTCAATGATTGTTAGCCACGACTGTTGATGACATCACGCTGTTATGAAATGGAAGGAAGCAACACAGGTAAAGTATAAACAACATTGATGAAAACATGAGTGACTGAAGTTTGGAGAGTTCATGGATGAATAACCAGATGAATAATAGTCTTATCTGTTGCAGGTTTGAAACGGAGATTGATGCAGAGGATTGTTGACAGAAGATGAATTCAGAGGACAGAAGGCTGAAGGATTGTTCAGGTAGGTATCGTACAGGTAAGGAGTCAGGTAAGTGTTCTTGAAGGAACGACAAGCCCAGACAATGGTGAACTGAAGTGAGAGGAGTTATATAGCGCTGGGTGATGATCGGTGGTGACTGGTGACAGGTGACGGTGATTAGTACTGGTGACTGGGAACGAGTGGGTGGAGTGTAGAGGTCTGGTGCTGTAGATGTTGTTGACTGTGTGATTCATGCATTGCATTCTATGTGAATAAAACTCGATCGTAGCTCTCCATTGACATGTCGATCAAGCTTCTAGACCATTTAGAGCCCAAGTTCTCCCTTTCCAAAGTTGAGCGCAGTTTGAACGTGGCGCCCTGCAGGACGAGCAGTTGAGTTAATCCTTGTCCAATGTGACGAGCAGGGCGGGTGAGAGCCGTGAGGGAACGGCGCGAGGGTGGTAATGAGCATCACCTGTGAGGCACGCCAGCCTCGAGTCTCTCACGGAGGAGCTCTGGAGGCATAAAAGGAGGAGCGACGACAGTGAAGGACGAGAGAGGACCAGGCCTGAACTTTATTTTATGTTTTATTATGTTTGTGGGGCCGGCAGATGTCCGTGAGGGTCTGCTGGCATTACTTTCGTTTTGTTTTTTGTTTATTTTATATTAAAGTATGTTGAACATTCGCCGGTTCCCGCCTCCTTCTTCCCGTATATACGAACTGTGTTACATTGGTGCCGAAACCCGGGAGGAAGGAGGGACATGCTGTCGGAGAGCCCTCGCTGCTGAGGGGAATCGTGGTGATAGCGGGAGTGAAGATCGCGAGAGGCTGCTCGAGGCTGCTCGAGGCGGTGGTACTGGAGCCTTGTGAAAGGTGGGACGGAGACCCGGATGCCGTGCTCCTGGGATGAGGTGGGGTGGCTGCCGTCCAGGAGAGAGCGGAGGAGTCGCCGCCGTCCGCCGTGGGCCGGAGCCTGCTGCCGTCCGCCATGAAGGGGAGGAGCAGGGGACGGGGGAGGAGCTGCCGGCTGCCCTCAGCCGGAGGAGCCATCGCCGGCCGCCAGGAGGGCCGTCCACCAAGCGTCCAGTACCATCGCATGGCACTGCGAGGAAAAGCCTCTTGGCAGGCTGAGGACCGAACGGCAGTGTGTCTGGGAACCGGACCCAGAATTTTTTTTCTTTCTTTTCCTCTCTCCCCTCTCTCATCCTGTCGCTCCCCTTGCTTCCGTCTCCTTTCTCTCGTCTTGTCTGTCCTTACCCCCAGGTGCTGCGGCCGCCGAGACAGACCCCGGGGGGGAGTAGAGCACAGTCTCGGGAGTACCCCCCGGCCTGCAAGGGCGATGGGGGTATGTGACGAGCAGGGCGGGCGAGAGCCGTGAGGGAACGGCGCGAGGCCGGTGACGCGAGTGATAATGAGCATCACCTGCGAGGCGCGCCGGCCTCGAGTCTCTCACGGAGGAGCTCTGGAGGCATAAAAGAAGGAGCGATGATAGTGAAGGACGAGAGAGGACCAGGCCTGGATTTTATTTTATGTTTTATTATGTTTGTGGGGCCGGCAGACATCCGCGAGGGTCTGCTGGCATTACTTTCGTTTTGTTCTTTGTTTATTTTATATTAAAGTATGTTGAACGTTCGCCGGTTTCCACTTCCTTCTTCCCGTATATACGAACTGTGTTACATCCAAATACCCACACTTGCGGTCTTTGCACTTGACCACTTGTCTACTTACATGACGTATTTCCTGTATTTGGCTCAAGTGTTCAAGTGGGCGTGAGGACTGCAAGTGTGTGTAGAACTTTTGACACACTTACAGTCTTGCAAAAAAAATGCAAACGTTTACAGCTTTTTTTTAATTTTCTTTTTTTTTTTCCCCAGTACTCTGCATTTTAAAATACACTTCTAAATGTCTGTTCAGTGGTCGCTATGTAACTAACAGAAGACACTATTTTAAAATGGTGGTGCTTCTTTAAGTGATAAAAAGCAGTTGCAAATGTTGTACAAAATACACACAGCCCACTCATCTTTGCATCAACAATGCGCAACACTTTATATTTTACTACGAAATTACATGTAATATATAATATTTTAACTTACAGTCGTATGTTCATTGATCAGAAGATTCAAGATAGTGTGGTTTTAGTGTGCATTAAGGGCACTGCACTTGGGCATTTATAAGAGATGGGACAGTCTTGTGCACTTACTTCCTGTCATGTGCACACACTCCCAAGTGGCCAAGACCACAAGTGTGGCTATTTAGGTAAGGCATTAGAGTTTATGTAAGGCTAGTTGGAGAGATTGGACAGTGTTTTTTTTTATTGTATTATTATTATTATTTTTTTTTTTTTTTTTTTTTCAAATTATTGCGTTGGAACTGGTTGGAAAAATTTGTCTTTGCATAATGGCTACATGAGATGTGTTTTTTTTTGGTGTGAAGTCGATTTTGGAGGAGCTTGATCGTCTGAGTGACTGAATCTTGCAGCCACGCTAGCTTTGACGCGGTCAGAAAAACTGCTTTACAATGTGGGAGAAGATGCTGATTTTGAGAAAGTACACATTTCGAACTTATAAGAATAAGTGTAACCATATTAAAGGGGTGGTTCATTGCGATTTCACTTTTTTAACTTTAGTTAGTGTGTAATGTTGCTGCTTGAGCAGAAACAGTATCTGCAAAGTTACAGCGCTGAAAGTTCAATGCAAATGGAGATATTGTCTTTTAAAATTATGGCAGTTTAATGCCTACAAAAATGACCGGTTTGGACTACAACAAGCTTCTTCCTGGGTTGGTGACATCATAAACCCTGCAAAACACGCCCCGGGAACACACAAGAAAGTGGGCGAGGCCATGTGGTGCAGCATGTGGAAAAGGAAGAATTGTGTACATCGGACGCGAGCGATGCATCAAAAGATAATAGAACCCATTATAATCTGTGATATTTTCTACACTGGATGCGCCGTGGAAGACAGCTTCCAGAATCTACACGAGTTCAATGCTCGATTTGCACAAAGGCTATTACTGAAAGAAGCAGTTCCCACTTTAAAAGCAGAAGCTGTGGATTATTGGCTTCAAACTGTAAGTACGTTTTATTGTTTGTACATGTCTTTTAAATGTATAGTTCTGTTGGTATTTTTGGTTGCATCAAGGACATATACAAAGACCAACGTGTTTTTTGCTTTGCTAACCAGTTAGCTAAATTCTACAAACACCAACGTCTATGTTCATAGACAAACAGTTGTTCATTCTATAAATTAAACGCTACCTTTAATATACCATTCATAAATGTCCTTTAAAAGCAACGATTGCAGAGGTTCTGCTTGACCCTCTTCATTTGGGTCTAATTCGGGCTCAATTTGATACAGCTATATAGACGCCATTATTTACATTTCCACTGAAGCACGTAACAATGAATGGTAAGGGGTGTGGCATTTCCGGACGCTTCAGCGAATCACGATACATTGGGCCCGCTACCAACCTGCTAACCAATCTGAGCACATTGCGTATTTCGGAGGGAGTGGTATCATAGAACCAGGAAGTCAAACGAGCCGTTCATATGACAGTGGAAACAGAGGTGTAGAATAAAGGTAAAATATATGAAAAATATAGCGTTTTCAAAAAAACGAAGCATTAAGACATGTTAAACTGTGCCCCAAAAACACAATCAAGCCTGGAAAAAAAACACTGAACCACCCCTTTAAGGATTCAAATACAGGACTGACAGCCGTATTCTGCTGCTGTGTGAATGCGGCCTGCCTGCTAGGCACCTCAGCTCCACCCACATCCCGCTTCTTTGCCCATTTTCAGTTATCCAGAAGTGATGCACAGTAATGCACTGCCAAGATGGTGACGGCCATCATATGGTCTATGATTTGTTCATCGGTTGCATTGCATTCATAAGTGCATTGGTTTGCGCATTTTTTACATCTTTTTCGTGTATAAGTGAATTGCATTTTAAATTTCTGTTTCTGTGCATATTTCATGCATATTTTAACAATTGCGTGAATTTTTGTACATTGGTTGTGCTCATTTATTTTTTTGCACGCACCTGTATTTGTGTATCTGTTATGTGGATGTGCGAATTGCCTTTGTGTACGCTTCTCACTGGATGTTGCAACGTTTTTTAATAATGGTGTCCGAGATTGGGAATAAATGCAGCTCCATTAAGTGCCAGGAAAGGAGAAGGGAGGTTGGGGTGCCCTCGGGCCAGATGAAGATGATTTGCGGGCCGGATTTGGCCCGTGGGCCGGCAGTTGAATTACTGTAATTGCTGCATTACTGTAATTATTAATCTTTGTTAATGTTAGTTAAAAATACAGCTGTTTGTTGGTTGTTTGTTACTTCACAGTACATTTACTAATGTTAACATATACAACTTTTGATTTTAATAATTTATTGTTAGGCCTAGTCTAAATGTTGAAATTAACAAAGATTAATAAATGCTGTAGAAGTGCAGTTCATTATTAGTTCATGTTAATTAATGTTAACTAATCAACCTTATTGTAAAGTTACAGAAAATATCTTTTGATTTAAGACAGAACTATTTAGATCAGGGTTAGATCATCATTCCCTGGCCTAAATACTTAAAATGTGGAGATCAAATATACCACCATAGTGAGTTTCTTTTGAGGTACTTTTGAAGTACCATAATGATTAATCATTATGAGAACGCAATCTTATTCCAAAATGACAATGATTTGGCTATGTCTGTTAGGCTAAACCTTTGAAAAACAATGATACCTCAATATTTAAACCTGCTTTTGCATTGTTGCTAAAGGCAGTGGTCATGTAGGCTAAGCTATGTTGTAAACAACTTCACAAAGTGTTTTCAACAACACACTAATGCTACTTCTGTGTTGCAAACATTAAATAATAATGCAAGTATTCCAATACCAATTTATATAGTCTGAATATACACTGATTTCATCAATCAAAATGAGTAAATGACCTTTGAAACTAATGCTATTACACTGTTATGCCAGTAAGTGGTGACCAGTGACTGTTAAAATGTATTTGATGTATCACAGAATCATTCATTCAAGAGAATCGTTCAAAAACACTGGACAAAACAATTCATTAATTTCAAACGATTTTGTAATGAATTCATTTACATTTATAAATATTTAAAATAACGCTATATAGAAGCCATTTGGAAAATTGAAGTCAGAATAGAAGACTATGGCATTTTTAAATGCTCCAAAAAATTAATGAAAATGTCAAATAAAAGCCAACTCACCACCAAGAAGTAGAAACTGTTCTCTAACTCTGGTGTAGTTGGTTCTAAGTTCATCTTGTTCTCTTATCATAACTTGAAGAAAATATGGAAAAAAGCAGAAAAGTTTACTCACATGTTCAGTTCAGTGAACACTCAACACTGGTAACAAACATGTCTGTGCTCTGCTGTTTATGAAATATAGTTTTCTCACCTGTGCTGTTGATCACTTGAGCTGCAAGTTGTTTTGAAACCATGATGTGCTGCTCATTCAGTGATTTGAAATCTGCAAGCTTATTGTTATCTGATTAAGACAAAAGCAACAGTGGAAAATATGTTTTTTTTTTGTTTGTTTTTTGTTTTTTGTTTTTTTTGAAAAGTCCATATTATGCACACTTAAGACTGAAATGATCTACAAAACAAAGTTTGAATGGAGTTTACAAATTAAGTTCCCTTTCAGTCGGTCATGTTCGACGTTACGTCAGAACTGAACTGATGATTTGGGGGATCGCTTGAGAGACCAATCCACTTCAAGTCTAACTAAATGAGTCAATGCACAATGGCATTCAATTTTTGCAGCGCGAGTATGTACTGAGCTACAGGTGCTTCGCATATTTGCATTTCACTTCGGAGCCGAATAGTTCTACTAACCTGCTTCTTCTGCTGAGAATCTACAAAATGAGTCAGTTCTTCAGGGAAAGCCTATTCATCTGAGGTATTGGTGTCATACGGTGCTGTGCAGCGAGGTTCACTGTTCTCTGAGCAAAAAATCCAACAGCTATCTCACTGTTTTGAGAGTGCACGCAGTGGACTGCACTACATTCATGCTCGCATTGCTATAGAGATTGAGTGCACAACAGCGGCTGCTGTCTGTGCCACGCCTTCGATGAGAACTGAGTACACCAAATGGATTGCACTATTCCCTTCTGGTGGTCACCTTCCTGTGTGCTTCAGCACCAGTAAGAGTGCAGTACTATGGCTAATAGCATTGGTGACCTGAGGATCACAGTAAGGGCTTCCCCGCCGAGTAGCCAATCTCCATGGGCCCCTCACTCCTCTAGCACACCTGCTGTGGAGCTGCCAGAGGAGCGTGCTGGCTTGTCCCGTGCTGTGCCAGTTGTTTCCTTTGGAGCTCCGCCGGATGACCGGATGACCGGATGACGATTGCTGCAATGAAGGGTGGGTTTGAGTCCTCTGGGGATAAAGACTCAGCTGCATTACCACCTTCGGGGACCATAGCATTGCCCGGGTCTGACCCAGAGGTGACGGCGATGCTTTCCCGGGCCGCAGAGAGCGTCAGGCTCGAGTGGTATTCTCCACTGTGTCCCGAACGCTTAAGGTTGGATGATTGGTTTCTCAAGGTGGCTCCGCCCCAGTTCCTTTCCTTCTGGAAGTGCACAAGGAGGTCACAAGATCATGGATGGCAACTTTTTCTCCCTGAAACTGGTCTAGACTCTCACTACCCTCAATGGTGGGGCGGCTAAGGGAAACTGCAAGATCCCCCCAGTGGAACATTCGGTTG
The DNA here is from genome assembly GCA_036281575.1 of Ancherythroculter nigrocauda. Lineage (NCBI taxonomy): Eukaryota > Metazoa > Chordata > Actinopteri > Cypriniformes > Xenocyprididae > Ancherythroculter > Ancherythroculter nigrocauda. The sequence continues at coordinate 18,297 of VTFQ01000312.1, forward strand.
CGATGCAATTGTGTCCGAAGAATGCTACCATTTGGAGGGGCAATCCGCGACTCCCCTCCCAGGCCTGTAAATTCTCCTCATACCTGGTGCAGGGATCACTACATATGGGCCAATTTAGGCAGTACATATGGTCGAGTATATCAGTACAATGTCCTCCCCTTCGGGCTGTCCCTGTCACCTCACGTCTTTATGAAGGTCGCAGAGGCTGCCATTGTTCCAGCCAGAGAATGCAGTGTTCTCATCGTGTTCTCTTAACTATCTCAATGACTAGCTAATACTGGCCCAGTCACAAGAGCAGTTGTGCGAACACAGGGACATGGTGCACTTTCACCTCAGCCTGTTGGAACTTTGGGTCAGCCTGGAAAAGAGCAAACTCTCTCCTGTGCAGAGGATCTCTTATCTCGGTATGGAGCTGGACTCGGTCAGCCAGACAGTGCGCCTCACAGAGGAGCGTGTCCATTCAGTGTTGAACTGCTTGAATTTGTTCAAACGCAGGACAACGGCACAGCCGCAGTATCACCACTCGAATTGCTTCATATGAGGCCGTATCAGCACTGGCTTCACGTCCCGAGAAGGGCGTGACAGTGCGGCATGCACTGGGTTTCTATCACCCCATCCTCTCCCCAAGCCTTCAGTCTGTGGTCGGACCCTTCGTTTCTACGAGCGGGAGTTCCCCTAGAACATGTCCAGGCATGTTGTGGTTTTCACGGATGACTCTGCCAGTGGCTGCATATCAAAGTATATGCTGCTGGTAAGTCTCTAGGGAAGCATGACCTGATCATCAGGTTCCTTAGGGGGCGAGAAGGTTCAATCCTCCTCGCCCTCACTCTATACCCTCTTGGGATTTATCTCTGGTGCTCAGTGCACTCAGATTCCCCTTTGAACCTCTGCAATCAGTAGAGTTGAAAACTCTGTCTGTAAAGACAGTTCTCCTGGTTGTCTCGGGGTTCGAGCCCACTCCACCAGCAGTGTTGCTTCATCCTGGGCGCTGGCGCATGTCACCTTGCTGGCAGACATATGTAGAGCTGAGCCTACATGTAGAACCAGTTTCCTCCCGTATACTCGCCCCAAGCGGCCAGTAGCATGATGGACGGCTTGCAGCGCCATTCCCCTCCTAAATGGACTGGATACATGCGCTTATATTGCTCCAGTGGTGTTCCACTATTGGCGAGACCTGTCGAGTTTCTCCATCACCCCTCAGCAGTCAGACGTGGCGGAGCATCCGATGCCAGGCCAAGCATTCGTATGCATTAGTGGAACTTGTGTTAGGCTGGGTGCCATATGTAGTGATCCCTGTAGCGATCCCATCTGTGTAATCTCCATGTTATGACTTTGGTTATCTCCACGTTATGACTGAAAGGGTACGTCTGGGTTACGTATGTAACTCTCGTTCCCTGAAGGAGGGAATGGAGATGTTATGTCCTGTAACATCCTAGGGTGTTCTAATATCATTTGTTGTGAGAAAGTGCTTGTGTTCCCTGTGTTGTGCTCTCTCTTTCTCTCCCTCAAACTCTCACTCAGGCTAATTACCATCAGCTGCAACTCGTTGTGAGCATGCCTGAGTCTGAGCAGAGGAGTATAAATGGTGCACTCAGAAGATCCTATGCAGAGGAACATTTCTCCCCAGCCTTAGGCCCCGTCCACACGGAGACGCGTTTCAGTGAAACCGCACAAATTTTTTATCGGATAGACGTTTCGTCCACACGGATCCAGTGTTTTCGAAAGGTGAAACCGGTATTTTTTAAACCGGGTCCCAGAGTGGAAAAATTTGAAGACGCCGTCTTGGCGTTATCGTGTGGACGGGGCAATCCGTATATTTTCTGAAACGATGATGTCATCATCCCACGTGTCGACCCTAGTCAGACCCTGCTAACACCACAAAACAGCAACAACAACAGCAATAGCAGACTCTACATGCTTGCGTTCGTGCTGCAGAAGCTACTGAGCCAAAATAAAGTGTTATTTCTAAGCTTTGCTAAAGTTTGTATTCAGCGTGCAAGGTTTATGCGCATGCTCCAAGTCTTGTTCGCTGCTTTAAGTGCATTTCTGCGGCAGAATTACAGCGCCACATAATGGTCTGGCAAGTATACTACGTTGTTTTGAGTCGTTTCAGTGGTTTCATGTGGACGCAGATATTTTTTGAGACGAGGAAAAAAAAAGATCGGTTTAGGTTAAGCTCTGGCTTCGTGTGGACGTAGACTTAGACTGAAAGTTGTCTCTGTTTGTGTAAGTGAGAATCAGTGCTTAACTTTGAGTTTGGAGTGGGACCTATACTCATTTGCTGTGTGCCAACAATGGTTCCTTAGTTTGCCTACTAGTTTATCCTTGTGAGGGTAATTAAAAGGTATTGTACCCTTCTAATGTTGACTTTTTACCTGTGGGTAACTAAAAGGTATTGTATCACTTCTTATTACCTCTGTTTACTAGTTTATGGTTAATTGGGAAATGTAGGGGGAGAGTGCCTTTTTATTTTGTGTGTAATATTGTCTCCTGTTTTTGGTTAGAGAGGAAGCTCAAGGAAGTTTATGTTGTTGATTTTTTTTTTCTTAGTTCTTCTAAACCTTAGTTAGTTTCTCTTCTGTTTATTATTTTAGGCCAAACTCTTTCCTGAAGATTTATTCCCATATTTTTGTTAAGCTTTATGGTATATGAAGAAAATAAACATTTTTACTTTTCATTAAAGTTATGTTTTCCCTCTGAGACTGAAGTGTGTTCTCCACATATTTTACATCTCTATGTTACCTTTTTTTTTATTTTCATATTTTCTTTTCCTTTGTTACCTCCCCTCCAGACCCCTAGACTGGGAGGGGAACGTAACATGTCCCATCTCCACAGTTGCTGACCTTCGCTGCGTGCTGAGCCACGAAGCTTGGCTCGCTTAATGAAAAGCAAAGATGTGAAGCACCTGTTGCTCATTATATACTTGCTCAGGCAGAGCGACAGATACAAAAATCACATGCCAATATGCATTGGCTCATAGTTAGACTCAAAGTGGATTGGTCTCTCAAGCGATCCCCCAATTCGTTGGTTCAGTTCTGATTTAACGTCTCCATTCCTTCCTTCAGGGAATGAGGGTTACATACGTAACCGAGACGTTTTCAGGCTTAATTAATATCAGTTTACACCTTCAATATGAAGGCTTCCCTTACGATAAACTAGTATACTTCAAGTTCATTTGATCAAGTATACTAAAGTAATGTTCAAGTATAATAAATTGGCCCAATTGAAGTATACGTTTAAGTGTACTATAAGTGTAACAGTAGTAAACTTTAACTAGTTCACAGCTACGTTTCTCATTTGTACTGCATCTGTACTAAAAGTGAACTTATACTAGTATACTAGTAGTTTACTATTTTAATACTAGTAGTAGCTACATTTTTAGTATACGAAAGTACACTTTGAAATATACTCTCAGTAAACTGCTAGTTTAGTGCAAGTATACTTTTAAGTTTTCTTTAAGTGAACATGACATCACACTTATAGTTTACTTTTTATATATTATTTTTGCACTTTAAGCATACTTCTATGTTAACTGCAGTGTTAAATTAACTCTCCAGGGAGTACAGGTGAGACCATACTCCAGAGTGTTAAAGTTAATGAGATAATTAAGTGATTAATTGAGTGATGATTGACCATTATTGAAGACACCTGATGATGACAAGCAGAATCACCAAAGGAGAAAATCACAATTTTTAAGCCACCATCGTGGAGATGATGGTTTGCTTTAGTTGTGCTCTTGACCCTTGACTTTTTAAAACAAAATTTTGTTTGGGCTGTTTTAACTGAGTTATAACATCCAGACAAACAAGTGGAAGAAATGGTCAGGTGGTGTTGGTTATGTTTTCACATGATCGTTATTTGGTCTGAATATCTGAACTCATTTAGAGCCCAATCTCTGAGTTAGATTTACATTATTGTTTACAGCAGCACAAGCTCCGCTCTATCAACATAATCTGAAGGATTTCACAAACAGTTGTTCTGAGCAAAAAAAATATATATATATTTCTCTTAGGCACACACAGACATCAAGAATCAGCCTGTGAATCTCAATGACGGTGACAAGCAACATATTCTGATCAACAGATCAACTCTGAACATTAGAAAACAAGCTACTAAAAAGTCACATAAACAGAACAAAATAAAATATGAGAATAAAGAAAATTACTAAGACAATTCAGCTCATAATTTATTCATGCAGCAATGCATGATGGGAGCCATGGATGAATTTTGATTGGTGGCACCCAGAATGCACTGCAACATGCTTTATTATTCTCACCATTGTTGAGATTCACAGGCTGATTCTTGATGTCTGTGTGTGCCTAAGTGAAAGATTTTTTTTTTTTTTTTGATCAGAACAACTGTTTGTGAAATCCTTCAGATTATATTGATAAAGCTGATCTTGTGCTGTACAATCACAGTGCTGCTGTAATCAATAATGTAAATCTAACTCAGAGATTGGGCTCTAGATGAGTTCAGTGATTCAGGTCAAATAATGATTATGTGAAAACATAACCAACATCACCTAATCATTTTTTCCATTTGTTTGTCTGGATGTTATAACTCAGTTAAAACAACCCAAACAAAATTTTATTTTAAAAAGTCAAGGGTCAAGAGCCCAACTAAAGCAAACCCTCATCTCCACGATGGTGGCTTAAAAATAGTGATTTTCTCCTTTGGTGATTCTGCTTGTTATCATCAGGTGTCTTCAATAATGCTCAATCATCACTCAATTAATCACTTAATTACCTCATTAACTTTAACACTCTTGAGTATGGTCTCACATGTACTCCCTGGAGAGTTAATTTAACACTGCAGTTTTTGCTGTGTAGGAACATAGAAGTATGCTTAAAGTGCAAAAATAATATATAAAAAGTAAACTATAAGTGTGATGTCATGTTCACTTAAAGAAAACTTAAAAGTATACTTGCACTAAACTAGCAGTTTACCGAGAGTATATTTCAAAGTGTACTTTCGTATACTAAAAATGTAGCTACTACTAGTATTAAAATAGTAAACTACTAGTATACTAGTATAAGTTCACTTTTAGTACAGATGCAGTACAAATGTGAACTAGTTAAAGTTTACTACTGTTACACTTATAGTACACTTAAACGTATACTTCAATTGGGCCAATTTAGTCCCAAGCGGTATTAAAATAGTACACTTACAAGTTTACTACTAGTACATTGATATTATACTTACTACATAAAATATACTTGAACATTACTTTAGCATACTTGATCAAATGAACTTGAAGTATACTAGTTTTTCGTAAGGGTTGTTTAACGATACTTGAAAAACAGCTTTGCAAAAAAGTATGATTTTACCAATAAAAAGCTACTAAAAATTGCATTGCAAGTTGTAATGATGCTACTACACTGAGATGAAGTAGAAGTATTTACACTAACTCAGTCAATGCACTTTGAACAAAGGAAATATCTATATTGGTTATACTCACAAAGGATCCAGAGAGCGCAGAGACCCCCAAGAGCAAAAACGAGCGTCAAACCCAGAAGAATCAGAAGACCTTTAGTCCACTTAGAGGGACTGTCTTTCCTCTCACTTTCTTGTTCTGCAGTGAAATTTGATGAAGAAAAAGGAAATTATTTCTGAATCATTGCAGCATTTCTGTCTGGAACTATTCCTGAATTTACACTGGGTTTATTTCTGTAAAATAAATTTTTAACAGAATATTTTTTTTTAACACATTGACCCAACCAGACATTTTAATAATTGTAACAATGAATTGTATTCATTGTTAAAAAATATGAAAAAAAAAAATATTGAAATTTTAGATGGAAGGATATACAGTAATTCACAAATATTGTTCAAAGTTTCAAATTAAATTTTTGAAATAAAACATACAAAACCACTGCTAGAGAAAACAAGCTTTTGTGTAATTAAATATTAGACTCAAAAACGAGATGCTAAAGTTTGTGAACTATAGTGGAAAACTAATTTCTTAGCATTTATTTCTGTTTTGTACATTATATGATTCGTGTCTTTGTATGCAGTCTGCTTATGCTGAGTGGAAATGTATTGGCAGCGACTGATAAGAACTAAGTTACAACAACTTGTTATTGTGTCTGTGAACACAGGTGCACATCCTTGAAACTATCTTTCGGAGAAGCTAGGCTTGACTGATACTGTAGGAACAGAAATGGAACATTTTCAGTACTTTTCCATTCCTAATATGGTAATGAGTAATGAGTGTATATAAAAACACCCCACACTAGGCAAGGCTGTCCTTCTCTGCAGAAACCTGTCTGTACATGAATGAACATTCTTGCAAGAATAAATACTTTAAAAACAAAGATCTGAGATTTCATTACATTCTCAACAACAAATAAATAATTTACACAACAAACTGGCGATGAGGATGGGATTAAGCGTGTGATTCGTCTAGACCTGAGAACGATTGAGGTTGATCTTCCAGGTTTCCAAAGACTGGTTCCCTACCCCAAAGTCTTTAGAGAATAGGGCAGAACGTTTGAGGGCCCAGAGTTTCACTGCTGGAATCTCAAAGAATCCTAAGGGAAATTGAAGGCATATTTGTAAGTCTGTACTATAAAATTGATGTTTAATATTTTCAGATGGATGTTCTCTGTGTCACAGTTCTCTCCTGAAGAATCCATCTCCTGGAGTGAGGTTAAATATTTCCAAAGCACTGGAAATAAATTAAGGGGATTAAACGATTGGTCTAA
>VTFQ01000313.1:0-43324 GCA_036281575.1 Ancherythroculter nigrocauda
AGTGCATCAACAGAACGAATGTTCTCAAGTGCCAGGACATCAGCAGTGCTCAAAGGAGTCTGCTCAGTTCTGAGCATGTTGATCAGTTGTTGTTTTTGAAGAAAAACATGATTATCCGATTCCCACCTAATCTACCTTAATCTAAATGCATGCTTTTGCATTAATTTCTAAGCATTAAAATGTTTACATAAAATAAGTTATTTTCAGAATCAGAAGTTGATGTACAGAAAAAAATACAGTTGCATTGTCTACATGTTCAAAGAATAGGCCTATACGTTAATAAATTAAATACATAATCATATGACCCCTCGTGAAAAAAAAGTATACTAAGTATACTTGCAGCAAGACTAATTATTAGTATATTTCAAGTGTGTTAATGATTAGTTCATAGTTTAGTTTTGTACTAAATATATTTAAGTTGAAATTAAGTAGTATTAAAATACAACTTTAAGTATATTTAGTATACTTATGTGTGCTAAATTGGAACAACTTCAAGTATACTTAGTACACTTTAAGTATATGTCTGTGTAGGGACTAATTACATGCTTGATTAGTGATATTAAAGTGTACTTCATTTGTGTTATAAGTATACTTTATTTGTGTTAAAAGTATATATTTTTTGTTATAATATACGTTGTATTATAAGTATACTTTATTTCTGTTATGAGTACACTTACACTTTATTTATGATTTAAGTACATTACAAAATAATTATGAGTGTCTTCAGAAAACACAAACAATATACACTGATATATTATTTTACAGGTAATAGTATATACTGTATACTCAGTACCTTTGGCTTATTCCAAATATTAAACATTACACACTTTGCAGTCAATAACAATACACTTTGTTATTACTTATACTTTGTATAATATAGTCAACATTTGAAGCGGATCAAAACCTTTAATCAAAGTTGTCCTAACTTTTTTGATCCACTTCAAATGTTGACTACTGTACTTTGAATTACATAATCTCACACAATACAGTTGTGCTACTATTTAAATACAGTTTACCACATTTTCCCAAAGTTGAATGCATTTGTTTTCAAGGCCACTAAATAAAATAAAATATAAGAACATCACTAATGAAGAGACATATTTCACTGACAAATCCAATAGTTTTTATTTAAACTTAGATTCAGCAAAACTTACCATGTTTTTCATTAAAGAAAAGATATTGGACCATGGTGACCCTCTATACACAAATACATTATATTCCATTTTCTGATGAGCTTCTCATTGTGTCTGATGGCACAATGATGACCGCAGAGACTCGTGAAGAACAGCATCTGTTGACAGAATATACCAAAAATATAAGACAGCATGTTCAACTCTTTATTCACGTTTACAATAGTCTGTCTAAATCCTACATTGAACCAATACTGTTTTTGAACAGTAAATGAGGATTAGCAGCAGGGAACTGTATCAGAATGGCATGTCGATATTGTTTCGGTACATAGTCAAGCATAAAACACTTTATGAATTAATATCGTACAGAATACGGGCCGATTTGACCAATCATATGAATGTTTTGGTGCTGCATACAAACATGTGCCATAAACCACCACACAAAAACTCAAAAAGGAGATATCAAGCCGAAATATCGCTCTCCGTTTGTTAAAGAAAATAAAATAAAGTTTGTTAACTGGTAGACTACAACTCACCTCCCAATAGCAGCACTTTTCTCCGGTTCTTTCAGGATCGCGTAGGCCATTAGATTAGCCGGTTGTCGTCGCCATCACGGTCAGTCTGCGATGTCACTTGATTGAACTGGTCAGAATCCCCAAGATTGAGCGATGTATTGCGCTTTCAGTGTTTTATTAAATAAATTATACATTGCGACATTATACTTAACATGACTGACTGAGCGAGGGATTCAGACGACGACTGTGACGTCAGCAGCTCTGATTGGCTGAAGGCAGTGAGCAACAAAATCTGATTGGTCACAGACCAAGTTGAAGAGACATTTGAATTCCGATAAGTTTAACCACTCGACATATTTTTTCGCATTACTTGTGCTGCTGGTGTGTTGTTTAATATAAATTTGTGTGTACGATTGTAAAATGATTCTGCCAGTGTAAACTTAATAAACATTTACACATATTTGGAAATTGTATAGGCTACACTGCATAAACTAAATGGGCTTGTAATGCATTCATACTGAAATAAATAAGCACAAGTAATATAATGAATTCCAAGGATGAAGAAGTAATCTTAAAAAATATACTCAAATTTAACATTAGATACACTACAACTTCAGGATATTAAATAATGTATTTTTAAAATATACTTTCAGTGCATTGTTACAATGATCATTTTCAGCACACTGTTAAAATATACCTCAATTATATTTTTAAAGTGCAAATAAATACACTTTTAAAAAATAAACTGAACTTACACTTCAAGTATATTTTTCTAAAATATATTTTTTTAGAAAATATACTAAAGTACAATTATTTTAAAGTGTGTTAAAAGTTGCATTGTGAAAATATGATACTAATATACTTTTTATATATTTAATGATAGTACATTTTTTGTTAGTATATTTGCAGTGTACTATAGAAAAAGGGAATATATTTAAAATACAATAAAGTATACTTTTTTTCACTAGGGACTTTCTGATGCATTTTTCTTCATTTACAGATATCGTGATATATCGTGGATGATTTTCTTGCAATATATCGTCTGTCACAGAATCGCTGGTGTTGTGATATATCATTATCGTGGGCAAAATATCGTGACAGTATCGACTCAAACAGACTTAAAATTAGTTTTTATCCTAGAGTCATAGCTACATAATTAAATGCTGCAATGTTTTGAATTTAAATGTGTGCAATAACCATTATGTGCAATATGACAAAATAAGTAGAATATTTGTCCTGACTGTCTTGTGACTGTGGATTGTGTTTTTTTCTCTTATCTATTTCTGAGTCTTTATTCGTTTTATTTATTATTTATTAAGATGGAAATGTTTGTTTTATTGGTGTTTCTGTTTTATTATATCCACTGTTGTGTTTGAGAGAAATGCAGCATTATTATAGTAATGAAATGTAGCATTATTAATTTCATTGTATACAAGTATACAGAGACAATAAAGGTATTCAGTTAAAATCAATTCAGATCAATTGTCTGGTTTATTTTGATGTAAAAAATTGACAGGCAATTTCACTTTTTGAGGTGGTGATAGGAGGAAAAAACAGCATAATTATGCTGTTACAATTATTTGTTACAGGTTTTTTTTTTTGTACAATTGTTTACCAATACATAAAGTACTTTTTCTAAACTCTTAACACAGCAACACATCACACAATTAGCCAAATAGTTAATTTTCTGCCCAAAACCATATTTTGTTATAAAATACTAAAAACCTTTTTCAGCATATACTAACTCTATCAAAACACAGCAAACCTGATTCAAAATTGAGTCATTGTCAAAACTCTAGCACAAGTTTTCTATCCAACATGAACATATAGTCAATCAAAGCGCAATGACTGTCAAAATACTAACAGTTGACGGCATTATGAAAACTGCATTACTAGTCATGTTTCAGTTCTACATGCAGAAAATATGAAATCCATAGTTTTTAAAATTCAGTTTCCTTTTACTGTATTAAAAGTATAATGCATGTAAGCCATTCTACATTTTTGGTTGAGTGCTGAATGTGTGCATTCTCAGAAACAGAAGTGAGTCATCTATAGAATGTGCAGTAGAAAAAGAGAAGAAGAAGAAAGTAACAGAATTGCTCAGGGCAGCTACTGGTCAAATGGGTCCTATGCAGAATTTCAGTGTCCCCCTCTGTTGAAATCTCTTTCTGGGGTGGGGTGTGTTGATGTTGCCCACAGACCACGCATTTTGTAAATATGGAATAGTGGTAGTGGAATCGTTGTAGTAAAATCATTGTAGTATAAAGATTTTACTGAAATAAAAACATGAAATTGCTGCCATTGATCAACAACAAATCCAACATACATGGTCTTTGGTTATTATGGAAGCTTTTTTTTTCCACTACAGAATAAAAAAAGCATAAAAGGTAATTGTGACTTTATCAAAGATATTTTTTATTTTGCAATTGTGAGTTTACATCTCACAATTCTGACTTTTTTTCCCCTCAGAATTGTGCGATATAAACTCTCTCTGCTCCTCTTTGTTCTTCATCCACACTGAACAAATCCGATTCAAAGAGTCCTATTTTACTGTGTCCATGTAATGGAAAGAACTTCAACACCTGACTATGCCTCCAACTGAGATAGGAATCTGCCATTTCTAAATATTTCAGTGATCTGCTAATTAAAATGCTTATCAATTGTTTCAGTATTTGTTTTATATTTTTTTTCTAGTACTTTTCCAGTATGCTGTTGTTGCAGAAGTATAGGTTTTATCCTATATTTAAAGATTGGAACATTGGGTCTTCATTTCTGACTTGCTGTGTTTAAGCATTTGCAAATAAGACGAGAAAGATCCATGATTTTGGTATGAGGTATGCTTATATGAAAAGAAAATGTAAGCATTTAAGAAACGTGTTAATTGACTGCATTTCGTGTGAAAACGACATGAATTGTGTTAATGGTGTGGTCACAACAGAGGGATGATCTGCTAAATGTGTTTAGAGTTTTGAAAATGTGACTACAGATTGGACAAAAGTATGTTAGCAATTGAAAAATATATTAATCAATCGATTTCATATTATCAATTCATTTATTGTATTTGACAGGTGTGATGATCAGTGGAACTGAGTTTTTACCTTTATCGTTTAGATCTGGGCAAAAATATGGATAGAGTTTCCCAGTGAAAGACTGACCAGTAAAAGAGTAGATATGAGAGCTGGACTCCACATCATAAAAGGAGACCAGACCCTCCTTATAATCCACAAACACACCGACCCGCTGCGGCTTCACGCTCAGAGGCAGAGGGACAGGAGGACCAGAGAGAGCCGCATATTCATTCTCATTCCTCAGCCACACAGTCCAGAATCCATTACTGGGAGTCAGTATGATCTGTCCCTTCCTGTTAATGGATTCTCTGGCCACTCCTAATTCCCATTTAGTCTTTCCCTTCACCTGCACCTCAAAATAAAATTTCCCTGAGGAGAATCCCTCCTTTCCCAGGACACTTACAGTGTAATTAAATCTCTCTGGTTTGTCTGGGAGTTTCTGTCTAATGTCTCCACATCTCACTTGTTTTCCATCATCAGATAGGATGAGATTAGGATGAGCTGTTTCAGGATCCAGAGTCACATCCACTGAGAAAACAGAGAATATGAATCACAACTTCACAAAACAGACATTTTGTTTTTAATATTTATTCCATCCCTGGTGAAAAAAAGTATGCTAGTATACTTGCAGCCAGACTAATTATCAGTATAATTCAAGTGTGTTAATGATTAGTTTATTTGAAGTGTGTTATTTTGAAACAACTAATTTTGTACTAAGTATATTTTAGTTGTTATTAAATTGTATTAAAGCATAACTTTAAGTATATTTAGTGTACTTTTGTGATCTAAATTGAAACAACTTCAAGTATACTTAGTATACTTTAGTCCCTACATGGGCATATACTTAATTAAATGCTTGATTAGTGATATTAAAGTATACTTTATTTGTGTTATAAGTATATTTTATTTGTGTTATAAATATACTTTGTATTATAAGTATATATTTGTGTTATAAGTATACTTTGTGATTTAAGTACATTACAAATGAATTACAAATGTCTTCCAAACACACAAGCAATATACTATGAATATATTATTTTACAGGTAATAGTATACTGTATGCTCAGTACCTTTGGCTTATTCCAAATACTAACAGTTACACACTTTGTAGTCAATAACAATATACTTTATTACTTAGCTGTACTTTGTACAATATATAGTAGTCAACATTTGAAGTGGATCAAAACCCTTCATCAAAGTTGTCCTAAAACATTTTTCTTAGGACAACGTTGATTAACTTGTTGACTACTGTACTTTGAATTACATAATCTCACACAACAATACCATTTAATGTGTTACTTAGGAGACATTTTCCCAATGTTGAACGCATTTGTTTTCAAGGCCATTAAAATAAATAAAATGCATCAACATAATGAAAGGACATATTTCATTAACAAATCCAATGGCTTTTATTTAAACTTCACATGGTTTCAGCAAAACGTACTATGTTTTTCATTAAACACTGATTGAAAAATTATATATATTGTTGGACCAATGGCCATACTGACCCTCTACACACAAATACAAATGACACATTATATTCCATTTTCAGGTGAGCTGCTCATTATTGTGTCTGATAGCCGCTTACACAGAGCGAGTTGACTGCAGAAACTCGTGAAGAACAGCATCTGTTAACAGAATATTCAGTAGTAAGACAGCATGATCAACTTTTTATTCACGTTTACAATAGTCTGTCTAAATCCTACATTGATCCAATTCTATTTTTGAACAGTAAATGAGGATTAGCAGTAGGGAACTCTATCAGTACTGTGTTGATATTGTTTCCAGTACATAGTCAAGCTTATACTCTATTCGACTCTTTATGAATTAATATTGTACAGAATACGGGTTGATTTAACCAATCATATGAATGGGGCGTTTTGGTGCTGCATACATGTGTCATAAACCACCACACACAAACTCAGGAGATATCAAGCTGAAACCTCATTCTCCGTTTGTCAAAGCAAAACTAAGCATCAACATTTTTTAGTTTGTGAGATTTCATTTAGTGATCAGAAATAACTGGTAGACTACAACTTACCTCCAAATAGCAGGACTTTTTCTCCGGTTCATTCCGGGATCAGCGTAGGCCATTTTATTCCTAGCCGGTTGTCGTCGCCATCAAGGTCAGACTGCAAAGTCACTTGATTGAACTGGTCCGGATTCCAAAGATTGAGCGATGTATTGCGCTTTCAATGTTTTATTAAAAATAGTACATTGTGATATTGTACTTCACCTGCAAGCCACCTGTGAATGAGCGAAGGGGATTCAGACGTGTACCGTGACGTCAGCAGCTCTGATTTGCTGAAGGCAGTGAGCAACAAAATCTGATTGGTCACAGACCATTTGAATTCCGATAAGACTCAACCACTCAACTAGTGTTGCCAAATTGGGCCACTTGTACACTGTTGCTGCGGGTTGTTTTTCATGTCTGCGGGTTCAAGTGACCCCAAATAACATGATATTTAGTTCCTGGAATGCAAATTTTACCGGATTTTACCCCCCGGGATGTGATTTTTACCATAATACCTCACCTTCCCCCCCCCCGAAACACAATTGGGCTTGTTTTAAGTAGCAATTGGGTGGGTTTTGTTGTGAAAACCTGGCAACCCTGCACTCAACTTGTATTTTCTTGCAGGTACTTGCTGCTGGTATGTTGTTTAAAGAATTAGTTCACTTTCAAATGAAAATTAGCCCAAGCTTCCCTAGTGAAAAATTAATATACTAAAATCTATTTGAAACATTTATTTTATGCTAAGTGTACTACAATTGCATTTACATTTGCATGTACTTAATATAAATACCCTGCAATTGTACTTTTAGTGTACTAAATTGGTATACATAAAGTCTGCTAAACTGGAACAAGTATTTTGTGTTGAGGTCCAACTAAAGATATACTTAAGTATATTTGATTATGCTAAAGTGGAACTATTGCAAGTATACTTTAGTACAAGTATGTATCTTACATTCAAATTATACAGTGATCATACTATCCTTACTAATACTGATATTAAACACATTTTAGGCTTAATATTTAGAATATGTCTGTGCTTTGTGCAATAAAGAAGAACTGCAAATAAAGTTTCATTAAAATATTTGTCAGTATGTCTGTAAATAGTCTACATTTGAAGCAGATAAAAACCCTTCATCAAAGGTTGTCCTAAAACCTTCTAAGGACAACTTTAAAGAATTTTTTGATCCACTTTAAATACTGATTACTGTATATTAATGGGTTTTTAGTTAGTGTGAAATGAATGTAGGCCTATTTTAAATACATTCTGGTAGGGTTTTTCTTTCTCACACGACTTGAAAATACTAACTGCTGAAGCTAAACCTTGACCCCTATTGGCCTGCCACAACATCCGACTATTGGTTGAGCCACAATGATTGATATGTTTCAAATATGCCATAAAGCCAATGCCATCACACTCACCAACAATTTGTTTTGCTGTACTTTTGCTAAACAGCCGAACTCGCTGGAGTACACACTATTGGGAACCTGTGTTGCAGATTTTGGCACATTTGCCAGAAGGAAACTTTAGAGTCTAGAAAGTCATTGTAGCTAAAGACACAAGTCTCACCATGCATTTCAAATCCGAGAATGATCAAATTATTTTTAGATGATACATTTTTTGACGAGACTTTCTTTTTGTGCAAACCACAGAAAACATGAGGTATGAACTGAAACATCTAGTTTGTTTCTGCTAACTGGCTCTGAGGGCAGAATTTTCAAACCAAACTTTTGCCTACAGCTCAGAGGTAACCATGAGAAATTTGCAAATAAAATGATTTCATTTGTTACATTTTTACTTCAGTAATTTATTTTTGTTGAATACTAGGTTGACCTGTTATGATTAAATACAATTCAGTGAACAGTATTTGAGTTTTACTTGTTTAATATAAAAATAGTTTTGGCCTAGATAAAAGTTTACAGGAAATGTGTTTTAAGTTGCAAAAATAAGTAAGTTTTATAATTATGACCTTTGCCTTTTTTAATAATTTCCTCACACTTTGAATATCATGTTGGTTGCATACACATACACATAGAAAGTAGTTACATAAGTAAATATCTGTGCCACAAATACATGTAGTTATACTATAGTACATACAAATAAATTGTGCTTAAGTATACAATTTTTTCACTAGGGTTTACTCACCCTCAGGCCATCCTGTATATGCATCGCGTCAGTTACGCTTTTCCTTAATTTAAATAGGGAAGGCGTAGGATGTAGCGTAAGCTTTTTGAACTTCAAGAGTTTTATACTTTCTTCGTATGTTGAATACAGAAGGTGGTCTGGCTGAAGCTGGATATTTACTTCATAACTTGTTAAATATGGATTTGTTTTTTTTTACCCAAATGCATCGTTTCGCTTCAGGAGCTAGCTGGCTGGCTGGCACTTCCTTCAGCTCATACTAGTGACCCCCATTCACTGCCATTATAAAGCTTGGATGCGTCAGGATATTTATTAATATTTCTCTGTTTTCATCAGAAGGAAGAGAGTCATATACACCTAGGATGGCTTGAGGGTGAGCTTGGGCTAATTTTCATTTGAAAGTGAACTAATCATTTAATATAGATTTGTGTGTACAATAACATGATTCTTTTCTGCCAGTGTAAACTTATTAAACATATTTACACATATTTGCACATTGTAAGCTACACTGCATATATTAAAAAAGAGGGTTTTTAATGCATTAGTCAAATTTTAAAACTTTCTGAAAGAAATAAGCACAAGTAATGAAATTAATTCCAAGCATGAAATGAATTATACTCAAATTTAACTTTAAATACACTACAACTTCCAGGAATTAAATAAATTGTATTTTTTTAAATATACTTTTAGTGCATTGTTACAATGACTATTTTGAGCATACAGTTTAAAATATACCTAAAATATATTTTAAAGTAATGTTCAAATAAGTACACTTAAAATAAATAAATAAATAAATAAAATAAATAAATAAATACACAGAACATTTCTAAAATATATTTTTAGAAAATATACTGGATTACAATTATTTTAAAAGTATGTTAAAGGTGCCATCGAATGAAAAACTGAATTTACCTCAGCATAGCTGAATAACAAGAGTTCAGTACATGTAAATGACATACAGTGAGTCTCAAACACCATTGTTTCCTGCTCCTTATATAAATCTCATTTGTTTAAAAGACCTCCGAAGAACAGGCGAATCTCAACATAACACCGACTGTTACGTAACAGTCGGGATCATTAATATGTATGACCCCAATATTTGCATATGCCAGCCCATGATCGAGGCATTACACAAGGGCAGGACGTCTGGATGTGCACAGCTGAATCAACAGACTAGGTAAGCAAGCAAGTACAATAGCGAAAAAAGGCAGATGGAGCGATAATAACTGACATGATCCATGATATCATGATATTTTTAGTGATATTTTTAAATGGTCTTTCTAAATGTTTCGTTAGCATGTTGCTAATGTACTGTTAAATGTGGTTAAAGTTACCATCGTTTATTACTGTATTCACGGAGACAAGAGCCGTCGCTATCAAGAGCTCGGGGGCGGGGGAGCGCGAGATTTAAAGGGGCCGTGCACTGAATCGGTGCATATATAATTATGCATATATAATTATGGCTCAAAATAGGCAGTAAAAAAAAAACAATCTATGGGGTATTTTGAGCTGAAACTTCACAGACACGTTCAGGGGACACCTTAGACTTATATTACATCTTATTAAAACTGGTTCTAGGGCACCTTTAAAATTTGTATTGTGAAAATAGGTAAAAGCATGATGCGAATATACTTTTTATATATTTAAAGATTTTTGATAGTATATTTGCAATGTACTATTTAAAAGAGAATATATTTGAAATACAATAAAGCATACTTTTTTTCACCAGGGCAGTTTTTAATCATCCTGTATGTCAGTAATGAAGCTGTGAGTATATGAATGTAATCTAGTGTAGTTCAGACACACACTGTACCTGCATACTGCTGCATCCTCTTCAGATCTGTAGAGACACATGACAATAAAACATCATCAGATCCTTGTTTGTGTGGAATTATTGACAAGCTTTAAGGTTATATTTAAGAATTGTGTACAATAGGGCTGACCGATATATCGCATGCGATTGTCAAGCGCATTTAGTCAGTAAAGCCGGTTCCCTGATTACCACTAAATCGCCATCACCTGCTTTCAAATGGAGCGGCATTTAATAGACAGAGCCGTAGATCACTGACAAGCCACGCAACATATATTGCGTAGCTTGTCAGTGATCTATGGTCTACGGTTTTATCTGATCGATGTGCAGTGAATGTCCTAGGCCCCTGGGGGCCCTAAGCAAAACTTTACATTCATAAAAACACCAAAATGACCCCCAACCCCTTAGTCTATTATTTCAGAGCAGTTTTCACTGTCAACAAACAACTGAATTGATATGAATGTAATGATCAATTTAGCCTACTACTAATAATAGCCTACTATTCAGAAATTGAATAAAGTAGTCAAATGTAAAAAACAAACAAACAAAAAAAACATTGATTCTTATTAAAGTTATAAATGTTATTCAGTGAAGAGCAGAGAATGACTCATTTTCTATTGTTGTTTGATTAACATTAAATGACAGAAACAGCAGCAGGTCTATTAGGCTGCTGTCATTTTAAGACCAGATGCACAGATCTACTGCCACCTTCACATGCTATTTTTCCTACTTCCCACTTCTGAAGTTGTGATTACGAGCTCATCGCATTTAAATTTTTGAGACTGTCCTCCAAAAAAAAAAAAACGACCCTATAGGTCGTTTTTCAAGCACCTTATTACGACCTATATTTACGTTTTGAAGTCATGCGCCCTCTAGTGGGCGTAAAAATAATGACAGTGTCGTGTTACGTCTGTCGTCATGAAATGACGTATTACTGTCATTACCAATCAAAATGCGTGTTCATTTAAATGCAATATGTGGACTTTTTACACCATTTCGTCTCTTTCCATTTACCAAAACTATTTTTTATTAACAACTACACCCACCCCCATCCGTAAACCTAACCTTAGTGACTTATAGTGCATACACATTTTATGAGCACATGTGTTCCCTGGGATCGAACCCACATCGCATGATCACATGATTGCATATTGTTATTGCAATGCTCTACCAATTGAGCTACGCAAAACCTGAAACATGATGCAGATAAAAGGGAAACAATGCATTAAAATGAAAGTGTCCTGTTGTCGAAAGGGGCGCAATTTTAGCAAACGCTCCTATGAGTCATATTTCATGAATTAAAATGAAAGTGTCCTGTTGTCGATAGGGGCGCCACTTTAGTAAACGCTCCTATGGGTCGTATTTCAGGGAAGTGACAAACGACCTATATGGTCGTATTGGTTGGAGAACATGTTGAAATTTTACTTGTGAGGGCATTTATGTCCAAGTTTTTAATATAGGAAACTGGTATTTATTATTATTTATAATTCTGACAGCACATGAAGGAGGCATAATACACTGAGAAGCATTTAATTACTTTCCCAGCTGATTATGTTCACTGAAGACATAACTGAATGTTTAACCAGATCAACTCTGCCTCAAACACCATATCAGCTTTCTTTAGGTTGTTTTCTTTAAAATTAGACTATTTTTACTTGTCAGCATGCATGGCCAAACGACACTGTAATATGTCTCAGATTTGCAGATCAAAACATGTGATGCAGCCAAAAGCTTTTATTACCCTTAGCTTCAATGATCTTTGTTAGCCGCGATTGTTATTTACATCATCACGCTGTTATGAAATAAATCAATGCAACACAGGTAAAGTATATACAACTGGTTTGCTGACTGAATGATCATTCAGTTAGGTATTGTACAGGTAAGGAGTCAGGTAAGTGGTCTTCAAGATGAGACCAGACAATGGTGAACTGAAGTGAAAGGAGTTATATGCTGGGTGATGATCGGTGGTGATTGGTGACAGGTGATGGTGATTAGTACTCTGGTGACTGGGAACAAGTGGGTGGAGTGTAGAGGTCTGGTGCTGTTGATGTTATTAGGCTTGTCTGAGATGAGCAAATTCTGCGCAGAACCGATCACCGGTGATCACCGCGAGATGCATGCCGGTTAGAAATGTGTCCGAGGGTGGGCCGCCTTGCTCTGATGTCATGCCGACGTGTGTCAGAAACCTCTCGCGAATGCGGCGGACGTGTCGGATTCTGCAGTCGGGCGCAGTTGCTCTCCACCGACTGCGCTGACCAAAAGCCATAGCGGTCAACATTGAACACTGAAAATAAGGGAGATTTCCCGGAATCCATCCCCAAAATAAGGGATTTTTTTTACACGATTATTACGTTGGCACGGGGGACAGGGGGTCAGGACCCCCGCAGTTTTGAAAATACAGAAATCGACCCCCGCACTTTTGATAAGGGCTGCTTCAATCAGTCACACTATAGCTGTGTCCGAAACCGCTCACTCGTTCACTCATTCACTAATCCCTATATAGTGTATGGCATTTGAGTGCACTATATCTGTATGGAGTGAACGAAATGAAGTAAGTGAATTCGGACGCTGACGTATACACTGTGCATCGGAGATATCTGTCTCAGAAACGGCTCGACACGCGATAAAACTATTTTATCCTACATGTTATTTACATTATAAAACAATGTTAATAACGATAACAATCATAATAACTTCATTTTGTAATCATATATGCCTCTGTGCCAGCTTAGTTTAATCGATTGTATAATTTTTTTGTCATGCTTAATGTGTTCATAATCATTTAATAAAATACTGCAAACAAAAATAAACACATTAACAAGTGTACATAATTTCATGTTTTAATAAAGTTGTTAGAAACTCTCACGCTCACAGATTACGTGGTATTTGAGCGCCCTCAGGCGACCGTTATGATTTGAATACGCTACCTATGATTAACGATTTTTTTAAATCATCCACTAAATTATCATATTTTAAAGTTTAATGATTTAACAGTTCCACAAATTATTAAAACACATTGCTGTTAGTAAAACACATTAAATTGAATTAATGCCTACATAATATTTTAATAAAAAAATATTTTTATTAATATAATTTCATTTTTTTAAAAATTCATCTATATAATAATGTCCCCCTACATTTTAGTAGGTTTTATTCAAGTAGTGATTAATTAAAAAAAAAAAAAAAAAAAAAAAAAAAAAAAAGGTTAAAAAAATTGGATTTTGGGAAATAGTGCTTCAGCAAGTGTACATCGAATGTACACTCGAAATCAGAGAGAATTGTGGGTATAAAGTAGTGAACGAATGTAGGGAATGAAGTCGTTCACTCAGAATTCGGACACCACTACAAAATGGCCGACACCCGATATAGTGGACTATATAGTGGATAGGGAGCGGTTTCAGACACAGCTTATATCATCTTTTAGCTTAGGATATTTTCTTTCAAATGAGACCATTTTCATTTTCACGTTTCTGTGAGCTTTCGTTCGTAAACAATCAACGGAAATGCGCTCTCGAACGGAGAAACAAGCGATCTCCAAACCATCGATCAAAGCGTGCTAACGTTTTAGGACAGGTCGTTGGTATATAAATCATGCCTGAACGTTAGCGTTTGTCAATCAAGCCAAACCGCCCATTCAGAAACCGAGAAATTTGAAGGCTGATCTCTCAGGTTGACGCGCAAGCTGGCTTGACTGAAGTTTTCGTGAGGATTTATAGTTTATGGTAATACTGCATTTACAAAGCTTATCAGTGGCATGCACTTTGATCGTGAAAGTGAAAGTGCCCTTTGCAGTCGCATCGCGGTGCCCCCGTGTTCCCATTTCTCCCGATGTCCATTACAATTTATATACTTCATTTCCCGCGAGCCTTTCAAAAAAACTCCATGAGCACGGAAAGAAGCGTTTGGCGCATATACGTGCATCGCCCGTGGTCAAGTGCAAGCCACTTCACAGACACAGATAGTTGCGTAATCTGAGTTAACACAATCAGAGCGTAAAAATACGGGATATTTTACGGGAAAATACTAAAACGGGAAGACAGCGGGAAAAGAGCTAAAATACGTGAGAAACCCGGAAAAAACGGGAGGGTTGACAGCTATGCCAAAAGCACGATGGGAAACGGTTTGCTGACGACACAGCTTTATGCTTATTGGTTTAAACAACCGTGATGTATTGATCTGATTTAAAATGTTTGATTTTAAAACTCTAATATGTTTTTATGTGTAAAAATAATGTGTGAATATTCCTAAACTCTCTGACACAGTGCTCTCTATGGGTTATGTGAACGTTGTCATTTATAAAAAAATATATATATAAAAACATGTCTATAATTAAAGTAAAAATGATTGATACACTCATCTTTCGAATGGAAATAAATAACAAGTACTTTGGGTGTATTGTTCATTATGTTTATTTTCATATAAAAGCAACAGAACTTAAATTACATCCAGTTTATCAGCAACACAGCGCACGAGTGTGAATCCCGCTATATCTGCCTTTGATCCATAGACTGTAAAAAAATATGGACGTAGTGTCCGTGACGTCACCCATAGAGTTCTGAATAGCAGTTTTGACGCGTAAATGAGGCCGCGGCCATCTTAGCTGCACGTGACCGCACGTCACTCACGGATAACTGAAAATGGGCAAAGAGGCGGGACGAAGTTGGAGCCCATGCGACTTGTTGCTGAAACCACGCCCGCCCTAGCTATCTATCTTAGATACTATCTAAAATATTAGAAAGTAAAGGATTACTGTCAATCTACGGTGATTTTTTTATGATAACGTTATAGATGCTCCAACACCAGTAGGCTAATTAATTTGTGTGGGGTGTGCAAATAACACAAATCAAATGGGATTTCATACCTTTATAATGAAATAGAGATTGCGAGATGAATCCAATCCGTGGCACTTGGGTAATATATATATATATATATATATATATATATATATATATATATATATATATATATATATATATATATATATATGTACCAGATGTATATCTCTCAAATGTTCTCTCAAACTAATGAGCACGTATCCAAAGTATAATTTTTCAAAATAGTGCAGCAGTTTTAGTTATATCCAAGCAGTGCTGTCGGAGTTGTATATCCTCCTGGTATTGTCATTGTAGTAAATCTCAGGAACAAAACTTTTAGCCGATGCCACGACGATCCAACAACGTGTGTTCCGCATGCGAGCACGTACACAGACTGACATCTGTCTCGAGTATGCAGCAAGCCATATATTGTATAAAATAATACAGAAAAAAGCACAAATACGACTGAGATGCCAAATTCAGCGACTGAAATGAGCTGCTGAGGTAACATGACGGCTCACAGACAGCAGCGGCATACCTGTCACTCAAGTGACCACGCCCTTAATTATGCAGAACTTTAAGGCTTAATATAATTTAAACGGATGAGCTATAAAAAAATTCACCCCCCTCAGAGTTGTCATGAAGGGCAAAATTCACAGTATAGACCAAAAACACAATATGAACCAGACTGTAAACATGTTTTTTTCTGCTGTAAACTTGGCTAATTTAACATGATGGTCAATGAGATTCTGCTCACTTCTGCAGCCTGTCCCTAGCGGCCAGTCGATGAATTGCAGTTTAATTCACTTCCGTATTGGCTTCACGAGAAACAGGGGGAGGTTGCCGCTTGCTTTGATCTCGTACGTTCTGATCCACTACGAGAACAGAGAACTGTTCCACTTGCCTGCACTTTTTTCACTCCTCCCCTCACTGCAGCCGCCTACTCTCGGCTGAACTTCAGGCGAGGCTAGGCGCATCTCAAACAAGCATGTTGACTCTGTGACACATGCATTGTGTCCTACGTGAATAAAACTCACGATCGTAGCTCTCTATAGACATGTCGATCAAGCTTCTAGACCATTCAGAGCCCAAGTTCTCCCTTTCTAAAGCTGAGGAGGCGGGGCCACTGAGCGCAGTTTGAAGGTGGCACCCTGCAGGACGAGCAGTTGAGTTACAGTTTTAGGCTAGTTAGAGAGATCGGACAGTGTTTTTTCAAATTATTGCGTTGGAACTGGTTGGAACGATTTGTCTTTGCACAATGGCTTCACAAGAGGTGTTTTTTGGTGTGAAGTCAATTTTTGGAGGAGCTTGGTCATCTGAGTGACTGAATCTTGCAGCCACACTAGCTTTGACACGATCAGAAAAAATGTGGGAGAAGATCCTGATTTTGAGTAAGTACACATTTTTTTGTGCATTTCATATCATGTGTTGCATGCATATTTGTATTGTTGCACATATTTGTTCCAAGCGGCAACCTCCAGTTTGTCTCTAGAAGTCAATATGGAAGTAAGAACTGCAATTCATCGACTGGGCGCTAGAGACAGGCTCCAAAAGAGAGCAGAATCTCATTGAGCCCTATGTTAAAGTGCCCAACTTTACAGCAGAAAAAACACATTTATAGCCTGGTAGAAATTGTGGTTTTGGTCTGTATAGCTAGTTTTGCCCTTCATGACAACTGTGAGGGGGGTGAATTGACTTGAATTCCATAACTTTTTGTCGATATGGTCTGAAGATGATCTTTTGTGAAAATCAAAGCAATTTCCTAGGAAGAGTCCGAAAAAGTAGGTTTTTTAGAAATTTCTAAATGGCGGACATATTTTCATGACGGAAATGATGTCATAGGGTTCAGTCAAATCATCTTGAGCCAAGGAACCAGAGGAAAAAGAATTTTGTTTCTAGCCCTTACAGTTTAAACGTTACTAACATAAACATGAGTGAAAATTGACAGTTGATGGCACTAGAAGGATTGATTTAGAGACTCCAAAATTGCTGTGGTTAATGTTGGGACTGACCTCTGTCAGTGTGCCAAATTTCACAACTTTCCCACAAGCAGTTCTATGGGCTGCCAAAGACTCCCAGAGCATAAACGGAAGAAGAAGAATAATAGAAACGGCAACGATTACAATAGGTGTATCCATACCTTCAGTGCTTCTCCCCTAAATATGCAATATTCTACAACTATGTTCAAATTTAGAGAGTTTTCTGTAATATTAGACCTTTTTTACCCATTTACTCCAATGAATATGAGTAGGTGCTCTTTTAAATTCAGGTATTCCCAATTCTTTCAGAAATCAAAAATAGAAATGGCAAAAGTACACTTAGAGACACCAATCCCTCCTTTCAGTTAAATCTCAATAACTTTTGTTTAAAAGGAGATATCAAGTAGATTATTTTTCCCTGTTTACTGCCACCTAGTGGAATCAACAGAAGATCACATCTTCAGGGACTAAATTACAGACTCCCAAATAAAAAAAATAAAAAATCAATAAAAAAAAACTATCAACATCTATTTATCTGTGGTTATCACAAAATTGTGAAAAAACCCCCACCTAAAATACATACAATATTCCACCAGTGTGTTCAAATTTAGAGTATTTTCTGTAAAATTAGACCATTTACATAAATTTACTCCAATGTTTGTGGGTAGGCACTCTTTTAAATTTAGATATGCCTAAACAAAAAAAAAAAAAAAAAAATCAAAATATGCTGCAGAGCTGAAGAGTTAAAAAGTCCCCAAGACAGACATTTTGTCATATTTTTGCATGTATTTGTCCGTTTAAACTCTTTCTTCAATCCTGATGAAAATACAATTAAATAATAAAGGAAACACTAGAAGCCATTTAGAAAACTGAAGTCAGAACTGAAGTCTATTGCATTTTAAAAAGCTCAAAATAATTAATGAAAATGTCAAATAAAAGCCAACTCACCATCAAGAAGTTGAAGCTGTTCTTTAACTCTGGTGTAGTTGGTTCTGAGTTCATCTTGTTCTCTTATCATAACTTGAAGAAAATGGGGGAAAATGCAGATAAAGTTACTCACATGGTCAGTTCAGTGAACACTCAACACTGGTAACAAACATGTCTGTGCTCTACTGTTTATGAAACTTGATGCAGCCAAAAGCTTTTATTACCCTTAGCTTCAATGATCTTTGTTAGCTGCGATTGTTAATTACATCATCACGCTGTTATGAAATAAATCAATGCAACACAGGTAAAGTATAAACAACTGGTTTGCTGACTGAATGATCATTCAGTTAGATATTGTACAGGTAAGTGGTCTTGAAGGACCGATGAGACCAGACAATGGTGAACCGAAGTGAAAGGAGTTATATAGTGCTGGGTGATGATCGGTGGTGATTGGTGACAGGTGATGGTGATTAGTACTCTGGTGACTGGGAACAAGTTGGTGGAGTGTAGAGGTCTGGTGCTGTTGATGTTGTTGACTCTGTGACACATGCATTGTGTCCTACGCAGAGGTGGAAAGTCCAGGGGTCAGAAAGTAAAAGTCCTGCCATATTTTTTTTCCACCCACTGAAGCAGTGTTAAAGTTAATGAGATAATTAAGTGATTAATTGAGTGATGATTGAGCATTATTGAAGACACCTGATGATAACAAGCAGAATCACCAAAGGAGAAAATCACAATTTTTAAGACACCATCACAGAGGTCATGGTTTGCTTTAGTTGGGCTTTTGACCCTTCACTTTTTACTATTAGATCTTGTTTGGGCTGCTGTAACTGAGTTATAACAGCCAGACAAGCAATGAGAATGATAATGATATCATATAATCATTATTTGGTCTGAGTCACTGAACTCAGAGCCCAATCTCTGAGTTAGATTTACATTATTGATTACAGCAGCACTGTGATTCTACAGCACAAAATCCAGCTTTCTTCAAAATAATTCAAAGGTTTCATCAAAAGTTGTTCTTAGAAAAAAGGCTCTTATTTAGACACACAGAGATCAAGAATCAGTCTGTGAATCTCAACAATGGTGAAAATAATTAAGCATGTTGCAGTGCATTCTGGGTGCCACCAATCAAAACTCATCCACGGCTCCCATCATGCATTGCTGCATGAATAAATTATGAGCTGAATTGTCTTGTTGATCTGTTGATCAGAATATGTTGCTTGTCACCGTCGTTGAGATTCACAGGCTGATTCTTGATGTCTGTGTGTGCCTAAAAGACAGACTTTTCTTTTTTTGATCAGAACAACTTTTTAAAAAATTCTTATTTTATTGATAAAGCTGATCTTGTGCTGTAGAATCTCAGTGATGCTGTAATCAATAATGTGAATCTAACTCAGAGATTGGGCTCTAGATGAGTTCAGTGATTCAGATCAAATAATGATTATGTGAAAACATAACCAACGTTACCTGACCATCTTTTCTCTTTGCTTGTCTGGCTGTTATAACTCAGTTACAGCAGCCCAAACAAATTCTAATATAAAAAGGTGAAGGGTCAAGAGCCCAACTAAAACAAACCATGACCTCTGTGATGGTGTCTTAAAAATTGTGATTTTCTCCTTTGGTGATTCTGCTTGTTATCATCAGGTGTCTTCAATAATGCTCAATCATCACTCAATTAATCACTTAATTATCTCATTAACTTTAACACGCTTCAGTGGGTGGAAAAAAAATATGGCAGGACTTTTACTTTCTGACCCCTGGACTTTCCACCTCTGGTTAATGGCAATTTCATGTTTATTTTTTCTATTATAGCGCCACCAAGAGGCACAGTCCCACCATTTTTTTTATGTCTCCTCAGAGTGAGCCCATACATATGTGTCTCAAATTTGGTGAAAATATTTCTTTCTGTTTTGGAGTTATAGACATTTATATGTATGAGCACATAAAAAATTACCCATGGACAACTTTGTTTGCATTTTATTGCCATTTATTATCAATATTTTGACATTTGGCTATTAGCATGTAGCCAGTAACCTATGTTTCCTACAAGGTTTTGTCTTGATTGGACTAATGCTTTCAAAGATATTCGCAAAAGTTTTTTAAGCCCGAAATCACAATGTTACACAAACCATAAGGCAAAACCTTGCACGTTTGGTATCGTTGGACTCTGCAAGGATTCAAGTCTAAGAAGGTGACTCGTGAAAATAAGTCAACCATATCCAAAGTTATAAGCATTTGAATATTTGATTTTACCACCAGGTGATGCTGGTCTGAAACTTTGCAGGCTCCTTCAGGGGATTGTGGTGATGACCCTTACCAAGTTTCATAACAATCTGTTCATGCGTTTATAAAATACAACATTTTAGTACAAAATTCAAAATGTCCAACAGCCAAAATGGCTGATAGAGTAAAATTTCCCTAATAGCCATTTTTCATAACTCCGGACCAGTAGGTGGTGCTGTGCCAAAATGCAGCCTGTAACCTCAGATCATGCTTGTGATGACATGTACCAAGTTTGATCTGAATATGATAAAACATTAAGGAGATACAGCCTCATTTCTAATTTCGCAAGCACTAAATTTCGAAAAAGCTTTGATGAATCGACTTGAATTCCATAACTTTTTGTCGATATGGTCTGAAGATCTTTTGTGAAAATCAAAGCAATGTCCTAGGAGGAGTCCGAAAAAGTAGTTTTTTTTTTAGAAATTTCTAAATGGCGGACATATTTTCATGACGGAAATGATGTCATAGGGTTCAGTCAAATCATCTTAAGCCAAGGAACTAGAGGAAAAAGAATTTTGTTTCTAGCCCTTACAGTTTAAACGTTACTAACATAAACATGAGTGAAAATTTTAACAATTGATGGCACTAGAAGGATTGATTTAGAGACTCCAAAATTGCTGTGGTTAATGTTGGGACTGACCTCTGTCAGTGTGCCAAATTTCACAACTTTCCCGCAAGCAGTTCTATGGGCTGCCATAGACTCCCAGAGCATAAACGGAAGAAGAAGAATAGAAACGGCAACGATTACAATAGGTGTATCCGTACCTTCAGTGCTTCTCCCCTAAATATGCAATATTCTACCACTGTGTTCAAATTTAGAGAGTTTTCTGTAATATTAGACCTTTTTTACCCATTTACTCCAATGAATATGAGTAGGTGCTCTTTTAAATTCAGGTATTCCCAATTCTTTCAGAAATCAAAAATAGAAATGGCAAAAGTACACTTAGAGACACCAATCCCTCCTTTCAGTTAAATCTCAATAACTTTTGTTTAAAAGGAGATATCAAGTAGATTATTTTTCCCTGTTTACTGCCACCTAGTGGAATCAACAGAAGATCACATCTTCAGGGACTAAATTACAGACTCCCAAATAAAAAAAATAAAAAATCAATAAAAAAAAACTATCAACATCTATTTATCTGTGGTTATCACAAAATTGTGAAAAAACCCCCACCTAAAATACATACAATATTCCACCAGTGTGTTCAAATTTAGAGTATTTTCTGTAAAATTAGACCATTTACATAAATTTACTCCAATGTTTGTGGGTAGGCACTCTTTTAAATTTAGATATGCCTAAACAAAAAAAAAAAAAAAAATCAAAATATGCTGCAGAGCTGAAGAGTTAAAAAGTCCCCAAGACAGACATTTTGTCATATTTTTGCATGTATTTGTCCGTTTAAACTCTTTCTTCAATCCTGATGAAAATACAATTAAATAATAAAGGAAACACTAGAAGCCATTTAGAAAACTGAAGTCAGAACTGAAGTCTATTGCATTTTAAAAAGCTCAAAATAATTAATGAAAATGTCAAATAAAAGCCAACTCACCATCAAGAAGTTGAAGCTGTTCTTTAACTCTGGTGTAGTTGGTTCTGAGTTCATCTTGTTCTCTTATCATAACTTGAAGAAAATGGGGGAAAATGCAGATAAAGTTACTCACATGGTCAGTTCAGTGAACACTCAACACTGGTAACAAACATGTCTGTGCTCTACTGTTTATGAAACTTGATGCAGCCAAAAGCTTTTATTACCCTTAGCTTCAATGATCTTTGTTAGCTGCGATTGTTAATTACATCATCAAGCTGTTATGAAATAAATCAATGCAACACAGGTAAAGTATAAACAACTGGTTTGCTGACTGAATGATCATTCAGTTAGATATTGTACAGGTAAGTGGTCTTGAAGGACCGATGAGACCAGACAATGGTGAACCGAAGTGAAAGGAGTTATATAGTGCTGGGTGATGATCGGTGGTGATTGGTGACAGGTGATGGTGATTAGTACTCTGGTGACTGGGAACAAGTTGGTGGAGTGTAGAGGTCTGGTGCTGTTGATGTTGTTGACTCTGTGACACATGCATTGTGTCCTACGCAGAGGTGGAAAGTCCAGGGGTCAGAAAGTAAAAGTCCTGCCATATTTTTTTTCCACCCACTGAAGCAGTGTTAAAGTTAATGAGATAATTAAGTGATTAATTGAGTGATGATTGAGCATTATTGAAGACACCTGATGATAACAAGCAGAATCACCAAAGGAGAAAATCACAATTTTTAAGACACCATCACAGAGGTCATGGTTTGCTTTAGTTGGGCTTTTGACCCTTCACTTTTTACTATTAGATCTTGTTTGGGCTGCTGTAACTGAGTTATAACAGCCAGACAAGCAATGAGAATGATAATGATATCATATAATCATTATTTGGTCTGAGTCACTGAACTCAGAGCCCAATCTCTGAGTTAGATTTACATTATTGATTACAGCAGCACTGTGATTCTACAGCACAAAATCCAGCTTTCTTCAAAATAATTCAAAGGTTTCATCAAAAGTTGTTCTTAGAAAAAAGGCTCTTATTTAGACACACAGAGATCAAGAATCAGTCTGTGAATCTCAACAATGGTGAAAATAATTAAGCATGTTGCAGTGCATTCTGGGTGCCACCAATCAAAACTCATCCACGGCTCCCATCATGCATTGCTGCATGAATAAATTATGAGCTGAATTGTCTTGTTGATCTGTTGATCAGAATATGTTGCTTGTCACCGTCGTTGAGATTCACAGGCTGATTCTTGATGTCTGTGTGTGCCTAAAAGACAGACTTTTCTTTTTTTGATCAGAACAACTTTTTAAAAAATTCTTATTTTATTGATAAAGCTGATCTTGTGCTGTAGAATCTCAGTGATGCTGTAATCAATAATGTGAATCTAACTCAGAGATTGGGCTCTAGATGAGTTCAGTGATTCAGATCAAATAATGATTATGTGAAAACATAACCAACGTTACCTGACCATCTTTTCTCTTTGCTTGTCTGGCTGTTATAACTCAGTTACAGCAGCCCAAACAAATTCTAATATAAAAAGGTGAAGGGTCAAGAGCCCAACTAAAACAAACCATGACCTCTGTGATGGTGTCTTAAAAATTGTGATTTTCTCCTTTGGTGATTCTGCTTGTTATCATCAGGTGTCTTCAATAATGCTCAATCATCACTCAATTAATCACTTAATTATCTCATTAACTTTAACACGCTTCAGTGGGTGGAAAAAAAATATGGCAGGACTTTTACTTTCTGACCCCTGGACTTTCCACCTCTGGTTAATGGCAATTTCATGTTTATTTTTTCTATTATAGCGCCACCAAGAGGCACAGTCCCACCATTTTTTTTATGTCTCCTCAGAGTGAGCCCATACATATGTGTCTCAAATTTGGTGAAAATATTTCTTTCTGTTTTGGAGTTATAGACATTTATATGTATGAGCACATAAAAAATTACCCATGGACAACTTTGTTTGCATTTTATTGCCATTTATTATCAATATTTTGACATTTGGCTATTAGCATGTAGCCAGTAACCTATGTTTCCTACAAGGTTTTGTCTTGATTGGACTAATGCTTTCAAAGATATTCGCAAAAGTTTTTTAAGCCCGAAATCACAATGTTACACAAACCATAAGGCAAAACCTTGCACGTTTGGTATCGTTGGACTCTGCAAGGATTCAAGTCTAAGAAGGTGACTCGTGAAAATAAGTCAACCATATCCAAAGTTATAAGCATTTGAATATTTGATTTTACCACCAGGTGATGCTGGTCTGAAACTTTGCAGGCTCCTTCAGGGGATTGTGGTGATGACCCTTACCAAGTTTCATAACAATCTGTTCATGCGTTTATAAAATACAACATTTTAGTACAAAATTCAAAATGTCCAACAGCCAAAATGGCTGATAGAGTAAAATTTCCCTAATAGCCATTTTTCATAACTCCGGACCAGTAGGTGGTGCTGTGCCAAAATGCAGCCTGTAACCTCAGATCATGCTTGTGATGACATGTACCAAGTTTGATCTGAATATGATAAAACATTAAGGAGATACAGCCTCATTTCTAATTTCGCAAGCACTAAATTTCGAAAAAGCTTTGATGAATCGACTTGAATTCCATAACTTTTTGTCGATATGGTCTGAAGATCTTTTGTGAAAATCAAAGCAATGTCCTAGGAGGAGTCCGAAAAAGTAGTTTTTTTTTTTAGAAATTTCTAAATGGCGGACATATTTTCATGACGGAAATGATGTCATAGGGTTCAGTCAAATCATCTTAAGCCAAGGAACTAGAGGAAAAAGAATTTTGTTTCTAGCCCTTACAGTTTAAACGTTACTAACATAAACATGAGTGAAAATTTTAACAATTGATGGCACTAGAAGGATTGATTTAGAGACTCCAAAATTGCTGTGGTTAATGTTGGGACTGACCTCTGTCAGTGTGCCAAATTTCACAACTTTCCCGCAAGCAGTTCTATGGGCTGCCATAGACTCCCAGAGCATAAACGGAAGAAGAAGAATAGAAACGGCAACGATTACAATAGGTGTATCCGTACCTTCAGTGCTTCTCCCCTAAATATGCAATATTCTACCACTGTGTTCAAATTTAGAGAGTTTTCTGTAATATTAGACCTTTTTTACCCATTTACTCCAATGAATATGAGTAGGTGCTCTTTTAAATTCAGGTATTCCCAATTCTTTCAGAAATCAAAAATAGAAATGGCAAAAGTACACTTAGAGACACCAATCCCTCCTTTCAGTTAAATCTCAATAACTTTTGTTTAAAAGGAGATATCAAGTAGATTATTTTTTCCCTGTTTACTGCCACCTAGTGGAATCAACAGAAGATCACATCTTCAGGGACTAAATTACAGACTCCCAAATAATAAAAAAAAATCAATAAAAAAAAAACTATCAACATCTGACTATTTATCTGTGTTTATCACAAAATTGTGAAAAAAACCCTAAATAAAATACATACAATATTCCACCAGTGTGTTCAAATTTAGAGTATTTTCTGTAAAATTAGACCATTTACATAAATTTACTCCAATGTATGTGGGTAGGCACTCTTTTAAATTTAGATATGCCTAATCAAAAAAGAAAAAGAAAAAAATCAAAATATGCTGCAGAGCTGAAGAGTTAAAAAGTCCCCAAGACGGACATTTTGTCATATTTGTGCATGTATTTGTCCGTTTAAACTCTTTCTTCAATCCTGATGAAAATACAATTAAATAATAAAGGAAAAACTAGAAGCCATTTAGAAAACTGAAGTCAGAACTGAAGTCTATTGCATTTTAAAATGCTCAAAATAATTAATGAAAATGTCAAATAAAAGCCAACTCACCATCAAGAAGTTGAAGCTGTTCTTTAACTCTGGTGTAGTTGGTTCTAAGTTCATCTTGTTCTCTTATCATAACTTGAAGAAAATGGGGGAAAATGCAGATAAAGTTACTCACATGGTCAGTTCAGTGAACACTCAACACTGGTAACAAACATGTCTGTGCTCTACTGTTTATGAAACTTGTACTGTTTTCTCACCTGTGCTGTTGATCATTTGAGCTGCAAGTTGTTTTGAAACCATTATGTGCTGCTCTTTCAGTGATTCGAAATCGGCATGCTTATTATTATCTGATTAAGACAAAAGCAACAGTGGGAAATATTTTTTTTAGGAAAGTCCATACCATGCACACTTGAGACTAAAATGATCTACAATCAGAGTTTGAATGGAGTTTGCAAAATAACTTCCCTTTCAGTTGGTCACATTTGACTTTGCGTCAGAACTGAACCAACGAATTGGGGGATTGCTTGAGAGACCAATCCACTTCAAGTCTAAATAAATGAAACGAATTGGCATACGATTTTTGCATCTGTTGCTCCGCCTCGCAGCGCGAGTATGTAATGAGGAACAGGTGCTTCGCATCTTTGCATTTCGCTTTGGAGCTGAACGGTTCTACTAACCTGCTTCTGCTGAGAATCTACAAAATGAGTCAGTTCTTCGGGGAAAGCCTCTTCATCTGTGGTGTTCGTGTCATACAGTGCTGTGCAGCGAGGACTGCTGTTCTCTGAGCTAATCCAACAGCTGTTTTCACATCTATCTCACTGTTTTGAGAATGAACACTGCGGGTAGTGTTCCTGCAGGCGGTGCTGCACCTTCAATGAGCTGCGAGCACGCAGTGGACTGCACTACATTCATTCATGCTGGCCGTCACATGCTGTGCCAGTCGTTTCCTTTGGCGCTCTGCCGGATGTCGATCCTCCACTGTGTCCCGAACGCTCGAGGTTGGACAATTGGTTACTTTCCTTCCAGAATTGCATGACGAGGACACAAGATCATTGATGGCACCTTTTTTGGCACATCCCTGGTGGGAAAGACTTACAGAGCCTGTGAGGAAGCTGCCTCTGCCCTGCATGCCATAGCGCTCCTGCAGGTCTATAAGGCCATAGCGCTAAATGAACTGCACAAGGGAAGTTTCAACCCAGGGGTTTTGCAGGAACTGCATGCAGTGAGGGACCTCACCTTAAGAGTGACGAAAGTCACTGTGCGCTCCCTGGCTTAAGCGATGTCCAGCTTAGTGGTCCAGGAACGCCATCTCTGGCTGAACCTGGCAGATATGCATGAGCCCGACAAGGATTGGTACTTCTACGCCACTATCTCTGAGGCCGGCCTTTTTGGTGACGCAGTTGAGAAGTTTGCCCAGCAGTTCTTAGCTGCACAAAAGCAGATGGAGGGTATAAAGCACATCCTGCCCTGGCGATCAGCTGCTGCCTCCACCCAGTCACCGGCTGAAGCAACTCCGCCTGCTTGTCGCAGAGGCAACATATCTTCGGTGCGTAATATCGTTGCCCCTGTCTTATGAGTGGAGAACACAGTCCTACTGGTGAAGGTTGCAATCATGCCGGTCCCTCGAGCCGATATGCAGTCAGGTTTTTACAGCCCTTACTTCACTGTACACAAGAAAGGCGGTGGTTTAAGACAAATCTTGGACCTGCAAGTTTTGAAACGGGCCTTGCACAAGCTTCCGTTCAAATTGTTGATGCAGAAACGCGTTTTCGAATGCATCTTTCCCCAAGATTGGTTTGAAGCGATCAACCTGAAGGACATATACTTTCATGTCTTAATTCTTCCTCGTCACAGAACGTTCCAGAGTCAAGCATATCAGTACATGGTCCTCCCTTCAGGCTGTCTCTGTCGCCTGGTGTCTTTATAAAAGTTGAAGAGGCTGCCATTGTTCTTCGCAGAGAATGTAGCGTTCGCAGGGATGGGCAGTATTTCAGATACATGTATTTAAAATACGTATTTGAAATACAAAATACTATTTTGTATTTTGTATTTTAAAGCCTTTGGAAAAAATCAAATGTAATTTGTATTTAAATACATTTAATATGAGTATTTTTGTATTTTCAAAATACTCAAAATACTTTGAGACAGTCAACCTCTTTATCAGGGTGTTGTTTTCATGCATCAACTAGTTCAGACCAGACACGCCCCGAATAATTTGAAACGATATGCCGAATAATTTGTCAAACACCTCTTATACTATGTCAAACACTCGTCTCGTGAGAAGTTTGTGAATAAATGGATTTCTTCACATAAACTGATTAGGTTGTGGGTCATTTTGACGACACATGTGAAAAAGTTTTTTAGTACACTTCTTAAACCCTAACCAAATAATCAAGTTAAACCCAGTAAACTTGAAATTGTGACTTGAGACATTAGAACATATTGTTTTGTCTCGTGAACTAAACGCAAACATCTTCTATGTAAAATATCTTACTCAGGACAGTACTAAATAAAAAATAACATGCATTTTGTATGATCTCACTTATTTTATTAAAATTATTCACATTATTATTCACCATAAGTAATAGACTACATTGTAACCTTGTCAGAAGTAAGTATATAAATGGCTGCTATTTTGCACTACATAAGTTTATTTGTAATTACCAGCAAGGAAGCAAGCACTTAAGAAAGAGAGAGAAAGAGAGAATGACAGAGAGAGAATGACAGAGAGTGCAGAAATGAGGTAAGGAATTAAAAGTCAGTAGGCCTATGTAGTTTCTTAATTCACTGTGACTATTTATAATTAGCTTAACAAATTACACATTTTCACATTGGCTTTTAATGATGGTGATAAAACATAATAAAAGTTAAAAATTAGATTTTTTTTTGTAGTTTTTTATTTCCTACAGGGCAGGGGAAGGGAAGAGGTATATAAAATTAAAACAAAAGTTTCTAAGTAGTTGCACACATCTAAATGCTTTTTGGCATTCAGAATAGGCCCAGATAGATTTCAGCCTAATAGGGATACCTGCCCTGAATCTTCAATGTATTTTGTGTATTTTCAAAATACAAAATACTGTATTTGTATTTAAATACATTTTCCCACACAGTATTTTGTATTTGTATTTAAATACATTTTTCCACACAGTATTTTGTATTTGTATTTTAAATACATTTCCATGTATTTACGCCCATCTCTGAGCGTTCGTGTTCTGAAATATCTCGATGACTGGCTAATACTGGCCCAGCAGATCAGGTGTGCGAACACAGGGACATGGTGCTCCATCACATCAGCCAGTTGGAACTTTGGTTCAACCTGGGCAAGAGCAAAATCTCCCCTGTGCATAGGATCTCTTATCTCGGTATGGAGCTGGACTCGGTCAGCCAGACGGTCATATTACTATAAGAAATACATTAGAGGGGAACGTAATCGGCGACAGGTTATGCTAAACAAACAAAGGAAAAAAAAACATGAATTATTTTTAACCATGTCAAAGAATTATTTCACCTGTCACCGAATACGTTCCCCTCTATATATATAATGTCAATGGAGACGGTTGGATCGTTCGAAGCTTCAAACGTCATTAATCAATGGATGGGAGACCTCCTGGGAGACCTCCTGGGAAAACTAGTGAGGCCAGCAGGGGGTGCTCACCCTGTGGTCTGTGTGGGTCCTAACACCCCAGTATAGTGATGGGGACACTATACTGTCAAAAAGCACCGTCCTTCAGATGAGACATTAAACCGAGGTCCTGACTCTCTGTGGTTGTTAAAAATCCCAGGATGTCATTCGAAAAGAGTAGGGGTGTAACCCCGACATCCTGGCCAAATTTGCCCATTGGCCTCTGTCCATCATGGCCTCTTAATCATCCCCATACACTGATTGGCTTCATCACTTTGTCTCCTCTCCACCAATCAGCTGGTGTGTGGTGGGCGTTCTGGCGCAATATGGCTGCCGTCGCATCATCCAGGTGGATGCTGCACATTGGTGGTGGTTGAGGAGATTCCCCCTTCAATATGTAAAGCACTATATAAATGTAAGGAATTATTATTATTATTATTATTATTATTATCAATCACGTGTTATTGTCATTTCGATACAAGCATTGGTACAGTGTGTGATACTATAGTGCTTTGGAAACTGCGCCGGAGCATCGGAGCCCAGTATCAACCGTCCCATCACCAGTTTGCCCACCAGTTTAATGTGAGGGTAATTAAAAGGTATTGTACCCTTCTAATGTTGATTTTTTTTTTTTTTTTTTTAACCTGTGGGTAACTAAAAGGTATTTTAAAATTAGGTATTGACTTTGTTCTCTGTTGATAACTAAAAGGTATTGTATCTTCTTATTACCTCCGTTTCCTTGTTTATGGTTAAGTGGGAAATGTACGGGAAGAGTGCCTTTTTATTTTGTGTGTAATATTTTCTCCTGTTTTTGGTTAGAGAGGAAGCTCAGGGAAGTTTATGTTGTTGATTTTCATCTTTGTTTTTATGCAGGGTAGGCAGCTCTAAATCTTAGTTCGCTTCTCTTGTTTATTATTTTAGGCCATACTCTCTCCTGAAGATTTACATATGTAGCCGAGACGTTTTCAGGCTTAATTAATATAAGTTTACACCTTCAATATGGAGGCTTTTTTGACAATACTTGAAAACAGCTTTGTTTACCAATAAAAAGCTACTAAAAATTGCATTGCAAGTTGTAATGAAGCTACTACACTGAGATGAAGTAGAAGTATTTACAGTAACTCAGTCAATGCACTTTGAACAAAGCAAATATCTATATCGGTTATACTCACAAAGCATCCAGACGATGCAGAGACCCCCGAGAGCAAAAACGAGCATCAAACCCAGAAGAATCAGAAGAGCTTTAGTCCCTTTAGAGGGATTGACTTTCCTCTCACTTTCCAGTTCTTCAGTGAAATTACCTGTGGTTAGAAATTTGATGAGAAAAAGGAAATTATTATACCCTTGAATCATTGCAGCATTTCTGTCTGGAACTATTCCTGAATTTACACTGGGTTTATTTCTGTAAAATACTTTTTTAATAGAATATATTTCAACACATTGACCCAACCAGACATTTTAATAATGTATTCTAGAACTCATTTCAAACTTTCAGTTACAGTTTTTTTCAACTGCTTACACACAAAATCCTTACTTGTCACACAATTTCTGAAACCTGACACTCAAACAGCAGAACCACACACCAAATCTGCAAAACCACACACTAATTCTCAGCCTTTGACTTCGTTTTCAATTTCATAAAACACTTTTTGCAAAACACAACACACAATTCTCTATGTAACACACAATAACTGTGTGTATATGATATATCCAAAAATAGAATATTATGGCAAATGTGTTTGCAATGTAAGACATGTTTGCTTTTGAGATGTTTGTGATATTTTAAAGCAGTGTTTCATTTTGCAAGAGATGTGAAGCATTTTGCATTTTGTGTGTGCAATTCTTGGATTTGTGAGTAAAGTTTTGAAAAAAAAAAAAAAAGAGTTTTGAAAATGTGTGTAAGCAAACTGTAAACCTTGTGAAACCGTGGGATACTATTATAGTGTGTAGTCACAGGAAGTCAAATGATAAACTTCACACACTGGTACACCCCTCCTCACTCTCCAAGAACTGTATCATCCAGATTGAGTAAAAGAGCTGACAAAATAATTCTGGACCCTTCACACCCATGCCACTTCCTCTTTGAACTGTTGCTGTCTGGTCGGCACCACAACGCCCAGGCACAGGAACAGGAACTTCTTATTTACATTTCCTTGCATTTGTACATACTGTACATACTGTCTATTTTTTTGTATGCTGTGTATTTTTTTTTTTTTTCATATATATATATTTTGTATATTATTTCCTATTTACTTATTCTATTTTCATTATTTTTATTATCTGTGCTGCACTGTCATTCTATTTATACTGTGGAAGTACAAACATACCTGGCAATAAAGATTTTTCTGATTCTGATATTTATATTTATGCTTTTGGCAGATGCTTTTATCCAAATATTATATTTAATTTAATACTGTATGTGAACTCTTTCTTCTTTCTGAATCCATGAGCTTGGTGTTGGTATCATCATGATCTGTCTTAGCTATAGGGAAGAAAGTGCTTTTTTATTTACAGTTTTTCTCAATCGATTTTACACATTTCTCCAAAGTAATGTGCCTGCTCTCAAAACAGTTAACACAGTGATCTAAACACACTCTTACATTTGCCAAACAGTTCAACTTTACTGCCAGAGGTGGAAAGTCCAGGGGTCAGAAAGTAAAAGTCCTGCCATATTTTTTTTCCACCCACTGAAGCGGTGTTAAAGTTAATGAGATAATTAAGTGATTAATTGAGTGATGATTGAGCATTATTGAAGACACCTGATGATAACAAGCAGAATCACCAAAGGAGAAAATCACAATTTTTAAGACACCATCACAGAGGTCATGGTTTGCTTTAGTTGGGCTCTTGACCCTTCACTTTTTACTATTAGATCTTGTTTGGGCTGCTGTAACTGAGTTATAACAGCCAGACAAGCAAAGAGAAGGATAATGATATCACATAATCATTGTTTGATCTGAGTCATTGAACTCATTTAGAGCCCAATCTCTGAGTTAGATTCACATTATTGATTACAGCAGAACTGTGATTCTACAGCACAAGATCCAGCTTTCTTCAAAATAATTCAAAGGTTTCATCAAAAGTTGTTCTTAGAAAAAAGGCTCTTATTTAGACACACAGAGATCAAGAATCAGTCTGTGAATCTCAACAATGGTGAGAATAATTAAGCATGTTGCAGTGCATTCTGGGTGCCACCAATCAAAACTCATCCACGGCTCCCATCATGCATTGCTGCATGAATAAATTATGAGATGAATTGTCTTAGTAATTTTCTTTATTCTCACTATTTAAATTTTGCTGTTTTTCTGTGACTTTTTAGTAGCTTGTTTTTTAATGTTCACAGTTGATCTGTTGATCAGAATATGTTGCTTGTCACCGTCGTTGAGATTCACAGGCTGATTCTTGATGTCTGTGTGTGCGCCTAGAAAACAGACTTTTCTTTTTTTGATCAGAACAACTTTTTAAAAAATTCTTATTTTATTGATAAAGCAGATCTTGTGCTGTAGAATCTCAGTGATGCTGTAATCAATAATGTGAATCTAACTCAGAGATTGGGCTCTAGATGAGTTCAGTGATTCAGATCAAATAATGATTATGTGAAAACATAACCAACGTTACCTGACCATCTTTTCTGTTTGCTTGTCTAGCTGTTATAACTCAGTTACAGCAGCCCAAACAAATTCTAATATTAAAAAGTGAAGGGTCAAGAGCCCAACTAAAACAAACCATGACCTCTGTGATGGTGTCTTAAAAATTGTGATTTTCTCCTTTGGTGATTCTGCTTGTTATCATCAGGTGTCTTCAATAATGCTCAATCATCACTCAATTAATCACTTATTTATCTCATTAACTTTAACACCGCTTCAGTGGGTGGGAAAAAAAATATGGCAGGACTTTTACTTTCTGACCCCTGGACTTTCCACCTCTGTTTACTGCACAATAAAACACTGCATAATGCATTTATTAAAGTAAATACCAACATCAATACTAGGCGTATTTTAAAACATTTTCAGCTGTGGATGTACAAATACACTAAGGAAAATACACATTCATTGTAATGTTTTTCCAACAGGTTTTCGTATATGGGTCTTTGATCATATAAAGCTTTAAAATGGTATTTTTAAAAAATCTTTGAAAACTGATGTAATGCATATTTTTGAGTCATGAACAATTTAATAATTAAACAAGTTTTAGTTGTTACATAACAAGTTTAGTTGTTACATAACATTTTGAAGTGTTTAAATTCTTTTTTTTTTTTCTTTTTTTTTTTTACCTTTTTTGTCAGGTGGTACAATCAAATATTTGTAAATATATATCTACCCATACATGAAATTAGCTGTTTTTATCAGTATTTGAGAGATATCTACAACCCTTTTCACTCTACCACAATGATCTGCTGGGTCCTCTGGATGTTGGATTACAGTATCAAGTTTAACGTTATTACCTTGTCAGTTGATAATAAAATATTTTCACTTGTGCCACCTGACATTTGAGAATATACAAATTGCAGAGCAAAGTTTTTCAATTATGTCAACAACTTTGAAACTACAGATATTTATAACATTTGTTTATATAAATATTCAAACATAACATTATGCCAAAGTATTTCATCTTGTATTTCTTATAAACAAAAAATAAAATTTGGGGGCTGAATCCAAAGTTCCCCATACCCTCAGATAGGGCTCCCCAGGTCCAGAACCACTAAATTAGAGTAATTCTGATTTCATTTCAAATCCACATTTCCTCCCACCCCTGCTGTCTACATTGACTATATGTTTTCTTACAATTTCTCCTCTTGCTCTTTCCACTACACCAATGCCCTCCACTGTGCTCAGCTCTTCTCCTTTTTTACTTCCTCCTCTCTCCTCATATGATATCCTTCTATATGTTCCACCCTTCCTTTCCTTCTCATTACGCCCCTTCCTCTTCTCTTGCATATTTTCTTGCTCTCTGTATACTTTCCCTTTTATATTTTCCACTGTAAAAATGAATGTGATTTTAACAGTAAAATATTGTAAAACACTACGGGAAAAAAATGTAAATAGGTTAACAGTAAGTTCCCATATTATATACAGGGAAAAACTGTAAAAGCTCTTACCAGACATTTTATGTAATTTTCACAGTAAAATGCTGTAAATGTTACAATTTTTAGAAGTAAAAAAGACAAAATCAATGTATAATTTACAGTCAAAAACTGTATACTAATATTTCTACAATTCCCTTTGTGACTCTCCACATTTGAAAGTATTTTGTTTAAAAAATCATGTTTCTTAATAGTTTTTGTTATCAGTTGTACATTAGGGTTTTATGTTACACCTTCTGTTGTTTAATGAATGTCTATTGCATTATGTAAGTGTTGTGGGTTACCATGATGGTGTTTTGCATTTGCATGAATGACTCTCTGCACCTTCTTTATATTAGTATAAACTTCAACTCATGGAAAAGTTATTTGTGATGAACTCTGATTCTTCATGTGGCTTTCTCTTTTACCACCTGCATTATTATGATGGTTGTCAGTATATGTTAAAGGTACACAACAGATTTTAGTAGTGTGCATTGTTGAATTTATTGGTTTACGTTCAAATTTTCTTGTTTGTAAATTACAGTTTTATACTGTAAAATGTACAGTTTGTTCTGTAAATGTGTTTACAGTTTTTCTGCATTTTTTACAAAATTATTCTGACAACTACAGCTGCCAAAATTATTTTGTAAAAACTATGGAATCTTTTTTTACAGTGTCCCTATTACATAATGCAATTGTGATAAATGTGTAAACGGCTAGGAAAACTGAATTTCCTGTGTTGTGTGTATCAATAATCAAGCAGATATCAGTTTGAGGCTAACTGAAAACATACCAAGTGCATTTGATAATATGACATATTCCAGAGTTTTGTTTGTTGTTTGGACAAATGATACATAAATGTTTGTGAATTGTGTAAAATCAATAATAAAAAGCTGTGATCTTTTTTTTTTTTTTTTTTTTCCTGATTTATTAAAGTTTTGGTTGGATGTATTAACTATTATGAAACTTTTGAGAACTTTGTGCTTAGTTTTGAGAAAATTATTCACATGATTTGCAATTTGTGTGAAATTAATGAAAACGTACAAACTGTTTAGAACAATTACAAAGTGTTCAATCACTGTGTTAACTGTTTTGAGAACAGTGATCCGAGTTTGGAGAAATGTGTAAAATCGATTGAGAAAAACTGTAAATGACAGTGTTGACAGTGTTTGATTCCCAGGGAATTAACAGATAAAATGTAAACCTTGAATGCAATGTAAGCATCTTCGAACAAACGTGTCTGCCAAATGTGTAATTGTTGAATGAACATAAGTAACCTTACTCGGTTACTACACATGTTAAATCTTAGAAATATATATTCTAATGCATATATATTGATAACTTCACTGTAGAAAATATTCCGTATTTTTTACAAAATAATTTTGGCAGTTGTGGATGTTTTGTACTGTTTTATACCTTTAACATATACTGACAACCACCATAATAATGCAGGTGGTAAAAGAGAAAGCCACATGAAGAATCAGAGTTCATCACAAGTAGCTTTTCCATGAGCTGAAGTTTATACTAATATAAAGAACGTGCACAGAGTCATTCACGCAAACACGATACACCATCATGGTAACCCACAACACTTACATAATGCAATAGACATTCATTAAACAACAGAAGGTGTAACATAAAACCCTAATGCACATAACTAATAACAAAAACTATTAAAAAACATCATTTTTTAAACAAAATACTTTCAAATGTGGAGTATCACAAAGGGAATTGTGGGAATAGAGGCAAATAGACACAAGAAGTGCTCACAATACAAGTTTTAGGCAGTGCTCAGAGTATCATAAACTACAATAGAGAGGGATTAGAGGAAGTGAAAGGATAGGAATAAGAAGGTTTTTTTTTTTTTTTTTTTTTTAGGATGAGGTTAAGTGCTCACGAAAAAGATGAGTTTTCAGCTGTCTTTCGAATATTGCCAGGGATTCTGCATTCCGGATGAAGGCAGGAAGGTCGTTCCGCCAGCAAGGAACAGTGAAGGAGAATGTTCTGGAGAGTGATTTTGAGCCTCTCTGTGATGGTACCACAAGCCTTCGCTCCTTTAATGAGCGTAGGCTTCTGGTAGGAGTGTAGACTCGTAAGAGTGAGTGGAAGTAGGAGGGTGATGTGCCTGTGGTACATCTGTAAGCGAGCGTCAACGCCTTGAATTTGATGCGAGCAGCAAATGGTAGCCAGTGCAGAGAGATGAAGAGAGGCGTGACGTGGGCTCTTTTGGGCTCGTTAAAGATGAGACGTGCTGCAGCGTTCTGAATCATTTGTAGAGGCTTGGTTGTGCATGACGGCAGTCCAGCCAGAAGAGCATTGCAGTAATCAAGCCTAGAAATGACCAGGGCCCTGTATATAGTACAGGAACTTACTGTTAACCTATTTACAATTTTTTTTTCGTAGTGTTTTTACAATATTTTACTGTTAAAATCACATTCATTGTTTATAGTGTTCTCCAGCCTTACCTTTGAATTCAGAGCATTTTTCATCTGAAGCAACTGTTGAATATATGAAATCAGTATTTTCATAGATTGAATCCATTTCATGAGCCTGACAGAAGACGTGTCCGCTGAGACTTGAGTGCTGCTTGAGTTTGTTCAGAATAAGGAAGTCACATAAAATGTCATTCACATTCGTTTTTCTAATAGACTTACACAGATTTTTTTTTAAACTATGGTTCTATTTCTCAAAACTCGACACACAAAAACACAAAACACACACACAAGATGCAAAATATCACACATCAATATGTGAAAAAAATACTCTATTGCGTCTTTTGCTTGTTCAGTGTACAGTGGAGCACACAGGAGTTGTTGTGTCACACGTACATGTATGTGCACAGATACACTGTATATTCATTATGTATGCACAAATGATGAATTTTACACAGTTATAGTGCTGAACTGAATCAATGCTGAACTGCCTTTAGCTGAATAATGACACTATTGGCTTGTTAAAATTGCTTTACAGCAGAACCTGAATTTCTTACTATTGTGAAGCCGCTGTGTGTGTATATACATATATATATATATATATATATATATATATATATATATATATATATATATATAAAAAAAAAAAAAA
Source organism: Ancherythroculter nigrocauda (assembly GCA_036281575.1). NCBI lineage: Eukaryota > Metazoa > Chordata > Actinopteri > Cypriniformes > Xenocyprididae > Ancherythroculter > Ancherythroculter nigrocauda. The sequence goes on from VTFQ01000313.1 coordinate 37,761, forward strand.
AAACTTTATACACAAATCTGTAAAACAGCTCAAACATGCATTTTATTCTGGACTAGCTTACAGTTTTTTTCAACAGCTTACACACAAAATCCTTACATGTCACACATTTTCTGAAACCTGACACTCAAACACCAGAACCACACACCACATCTGCAAAACCATACACTAATTCTCGGCCTTCGACTCAGTTTTCACTTTTTCAATCTTGCTTTCATGTTTACCATGAATTTTTCAACATCTCTCTGCCAATTACTTTCAATCTTTACAGAAATGTACATTGGAGCTCATTAAAGAAGAGCTTTAGGTTTTGAATAACTGTGTGTATATGATATATCCAAAAATAGAATGTTATTATGGAAAAGGTATTTGCAACATAAGACAAATGTTTGCTTTTGAGATGTGTTTGTGATATTTTGAATGCAGTGCTTCATTTTGCAAGAGATGTGAAGCATTTCTTGGATTTGTGTGTAAAGTTTTGAAAGTGTGTGTAAGCAGTTGAAAAGAAAACTGTGAATCTTGTCTGTGAAACCAGTGGATAGTGTTACAGTGTGTAGTCACAAATGATAAACTTCTCACCAGTTCACACACCACAGTTACTTTAAGCAAACTCTAATAAACTCTAGCAATTTCAGATAAGGAAGTTCAACCTGCCACAAGAGCTGACGATACAATTCGACTCTGCGGTCATTGAATCCATCCTCTGCACTTCTATTACTGCCTGGTTCAGCTCAGCTACCAAATCAGATCTCAGAAGACAATGACAGATAGTCCGGACTGCTGAACGAATCACTGGTACACCCCAGAACTATATCATCCAGAGTGAGTAAAAGAGCTGACAAAATCATTCTGGACCCTTCACACTCATGCCACTTCCTCTTTGAACTGTTGCTGTCTGGTCAGCACCACAACGGCAAGGCACAGGAACAGTTTCTTCCCTCAGGCAATCCACCTCATGAACAGTTAATGCCCCCACTGGCAATAAATGATGTTTTTTTAAACAAAATTCATGAGGAGCAGGTGCAGATTGACCACAAGTTGAAAGCATTCAGCTAATCAACAAACAACAAGAGGTATATATGCTGCAGACATACAGCACCTCTGTTCTTTGACAATTTATCAGCATCCCTCCACCACCCCATCTCCTCACTTCTCCTGTTATTATTAATACATCCGGGGGAGTACTCTGGGTTCGGGCCAAAATTCCGAGCTCGGAGCCCAACTCTATCAACCTCCACCCTCTGGACAGCCCGCAAAATACGCATTCCTTTATCTAATTATGTATATGTGAACTTATGAAACACGTGCAATACACAACGCATACATACATACAACGCTAACATACAACGCATACATACATACAACGCTAACAAACATACATACAATGCTACTTATACATTTATTTATTCAACACACCATACATTTCCTTGCATTTGTACATACTGTACATACTGTCTATATTTTGTATGTTGTGTTTATATATATATATATATATATATATATATATATATATATATATATATATATATAATTTTTTTGTATATTGTTATTTATTTATTTACTTATTCTATTTTCATTCTTTTTATTATCTGTGCTGCACTGTCATTCTGTTTATACTGTGGAAGTACAAACATACCTGGCAATAAAGCTCTTTCTGATTCTGATATTTATATTTATGCATTTGACAGATACTGTATGTGAACTCTTTCTTCTTTATGAATCCATGAATTTGGTGTTGGTATCATCCTGATCTACTGTCTGAGCTACAGAAGACAGAGCTTTTTTATTTTAATGACAGTGTTGACAGTGTATGATTCCCAGGGAATTAACAGATAATATGTAAACCTTGAATGCAATGTAAGCCTCTTTAAACAAAAGTGTCTGCCAAATGTGTAATTGTTGAATGAACATAACCTTACTCTGTTATACACATGTTAAATCTAAGAAATATAAATTCTAATGCATATATTGATAACATCTCGAGCCTTACCTTTGAATTCAGAGTATTTTTCATCTGAAGAAACTTTTGAAAGTACGAAATCAGTATTTTCATTGATTGAATCCATTTCATGAGCCTGACAGAAGACGTGTCCGCTGAGACTTGAGTGCTGCTTGAGTTTGTTCAGAATAAGGAAGTCACATAAAATATCATACACATTAGTTTTTAAAAAATGCTTACACAGATGTTCATTTCTCATAACTCGACACACAAAAACACAAAACACACACACAAGATGCAAAACATCACACATATCTTGCAAAAGCAAACACCATGCAAAACTATATAAAAATTAGAATTGCTTTACAGCAGAACCTGAATTTGTTACTATTGTGAAGCTGCTGTATAATATATATATATATATATATACACTCACAAACACACTGAATATGCATACAAGCCAAGTCAGAAAGTCAACATTATAGTTTTTTTCAACAGCTTACACACAAAATCCTTACATGTCACACATTTTCTGAAACCTGACACTCAAACACCAGAACCACACACCACATCTGCAAAACCTCCTCACTCTCCAAGAACTGTATCATCCAGAGTGAGTAAAAGAGCTGACAAAATCATTCTGGACCCTTCACACCCATGCCATTTCCTCTTTGAACTGTTGCTGTCTGGTCAGCACCACAACGGCCAGGCACAGGAACAGTTTCTTCCCTCAGGCAATCCACCTCATGAACGGTTAATGCCCCCACTGGCAATAAATGATGTTTTTTTTAACAAAATTCGTGAGGAGCAGGTGCAGATTGACCACAAGTTGAAAGCATTCAGCTAATCAACAAACAACAAGAGGTATATATGCTGCAGACATACAGCACCTCTGTTCTTTGACAATTTATCAGCATCCCTCCACCACCCCATCTCCTCACTTCTCCTGTTATTATTAATACATCCGGGGGGAATACTCTGGGTTCGGGCCAAAATTCCGAGCTCGGAGCCCAACTCTATCAACCTCCACCCTCTGGACAGCCCGCAAAATACGCATTCCTTTATCTAATTATATGTATATGTGAAACGTGCAATACACAACGCTACTTATACATTTATTTATTCAACACACCGTACTACTTATTTACATTTCCTTGCATTTGTACATATTATACATACTGTCTATATTTATTATTATTTTTTTATATATATATATTTTTTGTATATTGTTATTTATTTACTTATGTCTGCTTACACACATTTTCAAAACTTTGCCTCTTTTTTTCAAAACTTTACACACAAATCCATGAATTGCACACACAAAATTCAACATGCCTCACACATCTCTTACAAAATGTAGCATTGCATTCAAAATATCACAAACATCTCAAAAGCAAACCTTGCCTTGCGTTGCACCTTTGCCATAACATTATATTTTTTTTTGTACATCACACACAGTTATTCAAAGCCTAAAGCTCTGTTTCATGAGCTCATATGTACACTGTAAAAAAAATCCTGTTGTTTCTACGGAAAAATACCGGCAGCTGTGGTTACCAGAACAATACTGTAAAAATGACATCAAACCGTAAACATACTTACGGAGTTACATGTGAATTTTACATTTTAAATATGTATATTTAACATTGGATTTCAGTACACTGTAAAAAAAATCCCAGTAAAATTTACGGTAAAATAACATATTTCATTAACTGATATAATGTTAATTTACCAACCTAATGAAGTACTAATATCTGTTTTGTATCTTTATAATACACTGACAGTCACCAAACACAGTGGTGATAAGAGTTACATGATGAATCAAAATTCATCACAAGCAGCTTTTCCACAAGCTGAGAAGCACAATACTAATATATAGAAGGAGCACAAAGTGTCATTCACACACACACTAAACACCATCATGGTAACATGCATGAAATTTTAAAAATGCAATAAACATTAATTTAACAACATTAGATGTAACATAAAACCCTAATGTACATAACTGATTAGAAAAAAATGAGAAAAACTAAGAAGAAACAGAGTTATTTCAACAAAAATATATCAAATGTGAAGTGTCACGCAGGGAATTGTGGGAATGTCAATTTACGGTTTTTCACTGTAAATTTTACAATGAATTGTTATTTTTCACTTTCAAAAACTGTGAATTTAACGGTATTTTACCGTAAAATTACATTAAATGTACCGTTAGATCTATTACAGTTATTCACCGTATATAGTACGGAAACTTTCTGTAAACCAATTAACAGTTTTTCACCGCAGCATTTTTACAGTCTTTTACTGTTAAAATCACGGTAATTTTTTACAGTGTACATTTCTGTACAAAATTGAAAGTAATTGGCAGAGAGATGTTGAAAAATTCACAGTAAACAGGAAAGCAAAATTGAAACCACTTGTGTGTGTGTGTGTGTGTGTGTGTGTGTGTGTGTGTGTGTGTGTGTGTGTGTGTGTGTGTGTGTGTGTGCTTTTGTTTATATTACATTGTGGGGACCAAATGTCCCCATGATGTAATATAAACCTGAGTTCACCTACATCGTGGGGACCAGCCAGCGGTCCCCACAATGTAAATGGGTTTATAAATCATATAGAATGAGTTTTTGTGAAAAAGTAAAAGTTTGCACAGTTTCCTGTGAGGGTTAGGTTTAGGGGTAGGGGCAGGGTAGGGGGATAGAATGTACAGTTTGTTCAGTGTAAAATGCATTGAAGTCTATGGAAAGTCCCCACAATTCACAAAAACAAACATGTGTGTGTGTGTGTGTGTGCTTTTGTTTATATTACATTGTGGGGACCAAATGTCCCCATGATGTAATATAAACCTGAGTTCACCTACATCGTGGGGACCAGCCAGCGGTCCCCACAATGTAAATGGGTTTATAAATCATATAGAATGAGTTTTTGTGAAAAAGTAAAAGTTTGCACAGTTTCCTGTGAGGGTTAGGTTTAGGGGTAGGGGCAGGGTAGGGGGATAGAATGTACAGTTTGTTCAGTGTAAAATGCATTGAAGTCTATGGAAAGTCCCCACAATTCACAAAAACAAACATGTGTGTGTGTGTGTGTGTGTGTGTGTGTGTGCGTGTTTTTGTGACATATAAGGATGTGTATAATGACATGGGTATGACATAGGTATTACAAGAAGAGGTGACTTATGAGGACATTACCCATGTCCCCACTTTTCAAAAGGCTTATACATCATACAGAATGAGTTTTTGTGAGAAAGTAAAAGTGTGCACCGTTTCCTGTGATGGGTAGGTTTAGGGGTAGGGGTAGTGTAGGGCGATAGAAAATATGGTTTGTACAGTATAAAAACCATTACTGTGTGTGTGTGTGTGTGTGTGTGTGTGTGTGTGTGTGTGTGTGTGTAGGTGTGTGTGTGCGTGTGCGTGTGTGCATGTGTATGTAGAAAGGCTGTTTTGTGAGGTTACTCTTCCTACTTTTCCTTCCCCTATTTAGGTAGAGGGTAATTTGTATTATTTTGGCTTGAGTCTCCTCTTGATGTCTTTTAATCCTCCCTCACTTGTGAATAGAGGTTTGTTGCTCTTGACTGAGTTGTACAGTAGGTTTTTGTGGGGTTGAGTTTTGATCCTCACCACTGACACACACAACACCATTT